>JAFEMH010003811.1:0-244075 GCA_022495995.1 Adenophora triphylla var. japonica
AGGAAAGCAATTAAAACTTAATATACTAATAGTGATGGTGGTTTATTCACGTCTGACGAGTAACCTTATTCTCATTATTATCTAGGATGTCATCTGATGTCATAAATTTGCACCAACATTCATTCCCTTGTCGAGGTGTTGCTGATTGACCTTGAGGTCACTGGTTCAAGTCCTGGAAGCAACCTCTTGCATTTATGCAGGGTAAGGTTTGCTTACATTTCACCCTTGTGGTAGGGACCCTTCCCCGGACCCCTCGCCTGGAATGCTTTGTGCAATGAGCTACCCCCCTCTTTATTCATTCCCTGGTCGTTAAGGAATTTCTATTAGTTTGAGCCGTGCTTTGTACAATGGGTGGTAGGGATAATCAAAGAAAGGAAAGCAATTAAAATTTAATACTCCCTCCATCCCATAACAATGTGCACAAACTTCCCCTTTGGCCGTCCCATTGATAAGTCCCACTTTATCAAAAAGGCATTTTTTTATTATTATTATTATTATTATGCTACCTATGCCCCACTTGTCATACTCACACACTTAAATTGTGGGCCCAGTTTGCAAATCCTCCCCCACTTATCATACTCACAACCCCTTTATCTCTCTTAAATACTTTTGAATGTATATATTCCTTTCTTAAATTAAATCCCATGCACTCCTAAAAGTGTGCACATTGTTATGGGATGGATGGAGTATACTGTTAGTGAAGATGGTTTATTTACCCCTGACGAGGAACCTTAGTCTTAACATAGTCTAGGATGTCTTCTGTTGTCATAAATTTACACCAACGTTCATTCCCTGGCCGTTAAGGAATTTTCAATAGATTGAGCTATGCTAATTGACAGCAGTTCAATGGTAGATCAATTACATTTCAAAATTAGGAGGTGTTTTGCAGTAAAATCACTTGACCCATATTACTTGACTACCTCCATTATATTGTAAAATGGGATTTGAGGGCTAAATTTTCAACGGGTCGTAGGGATAATTAAGATTGCAGATTGTTTGAGGACAAACAGATTGGAGGCATTGTGGTTTTGAGATTGATGAGTGATCCTATTCCTAGGTACGCAGTTTAGGACACAGTCTGGTAACACTAACATGTTTTGTTTCTATTCATCCGGGATGCAGGGTATGTCTATATACGTTGGTAAGTCATGTCCTTCCAATTTCTCTTTTGAGAGTATTTAAGGGTAAAATTGGAATGTGAAAATCGTTGAAACTGCTTTCATACTCGTGTTTCTTTTAATCTTTTGTATCCTGGAACATGTTTATGGTCATGAGTGGTGACCCTTCATACTCTTTACCACTGTGCGACATGGTATTTTAGATTGGAAAATAATTGTTGGTTGACTGCTGTCTATATTTGATAGTCGTGATATTTAATCTTCTTTGTTCAGTGTGTTGTATGCAATTTGTGGACAGAGTGATTAAGCTTGTGATTCATGTCTATCTGTTTTACCTTAATGACAAAATCTTCGAATACAAAAATTTGTTGGCAGGCTTGTTTCTTGTTGGCTTCTGTCCGTTCCTATAACTAATTAGACCGTTTCATTTCAGGTATAAATTGGATGTAGTAAGTGCCGGGAAGAATTTCACAAAAATCCGGAAGGCAATAACAGCAGGATTCTTTTTTCATGCTGCAAGAAAAGATCCACAGGAAGGCTACAGGACCCTGGTGGAGAATCAACCTGTATATATTCATCCAAGCTCTGCCCTTTTCCAAAGACAGCCGGATTGGGTTATCTATCACGAGCTCGTGATGACAACAAAAGAGTATATGCGTGAAGTGGCAGTGGTTGATCCCAAGTGGCTAGTAGAACTTGCCCCGAGATTTTTCAAAGTTTCGGATCCAACAAAAATGAGCAAACGCAAACGCCAAGAGCGCATTGAGCCACTTTACGACAGATACCATGAACCCAACTCCTGGCGATTGAGCAAAAGGCGTGCTTAGATAGTTGGTGTGCCACTCATGTATGCTTGCATAAGTTATACTCCCTCAGTCCCAAAATGGATGTCCGATTTTCTTTCAAATTTGTTCTTAATCAAGAGCACATCAAAAACTTCATGTTGGGATGGAGGGAGTAGTTGCTTTGACCATGAAAGTTGTAGTGCTGCAGTTTGAAGAAGAATATGGTGCAATAAAGTATTGTACAATTTTATCATGAAAGTAGCAGTCTTATGAATGTAACATATTTAATCTTTTAGATGTTGCATAATCATCATCAGTTCAAGGAAATTGACCATAGATTTATGCATCAACCACAGGTTAAAAAGTTTCAACATTTTGCAAGTGTATTACACTGTATAATGTGTGGTTAATGTATTTGTTACTTTTCATATAACTCTTATTTCCTTCCAGGTCCCAGCACCAGCAAAGTGATTCTCCGGCCGCTTCGCCTTGCTCTCTGTTTCTCCGGCAGCTGACTGGAGCTTTGGTTCTGCTCTCTTCTCCAAAATCTTAAGCATATCTTCTAAGGTTAACACTCTCCGCCTCCCCCTTTAGCTTGTAACTTGTTTTTTTAAGAATATTAGTATGGATATGGGTTTCAATTTTAGTCCTTTATTTACATCTTTTTTTTTTTTGCCATCCCAAATAGACTATTTTGGGTAAATTTGGTAATCTGTGTTTTTGAAAGAGAATTAGGGTTTGCTTGATTTTAGTTGGTAAAAATTATCTGGGACTTGACTCCGTTGTTCTCGAGTAGGTAGCAGCATTGACTTCAGTTAATTTTCTTACATTTTTTTTTAGAAGTTGCTCTCACCATGAATAGGTAGCAGCACTAACTTCAGTTAATCTCGGCCTCATTTGTTTTTTCAATTCATCTCTTATTCAGAGGACAAGGTTTTAGTGAGTCAGACATGGAAGCTTTAAGAGTGTTTCATTTTTTACAATTTCAGATCTGAATGTCACTTATTTGTTTCTTATTAGTCAAACATTAAAGTAACACTTATTTGCCTTTGAATGCGTTTTTGACAAAATTACCCATACCATATTTCATTATTTCCATCCATACCCCTTTTCATTTATACTCTCCACGTTTTCCTCATCTGCGCTCTCCCTCTCTCTCGACTTACTCATGCCATAGCCGACTGATCTCTCTCCTCCTGTCTTTTTGAAGGCTATCACTTTCTCCTCCTCCTTGCGCCTCCTATGTTCGTCCTTTTACCCCCTCCCTTTATCGCTGGAAGTTCGACGGTCGCTGTCTCTCTCCTCCCACCTCCTCCATATTAGAGCTCGCATCCCTTATCTGCTCCTAATGGAGTTTATTTAGTGCTTCTTTGTCCAAGATCTGCAAGTGAATAGAGTTAATTTATGTTTTCGGCAATTGCAAAGATTTGGGTTGCAGCGACGGCCAAAATCTAGGGTTCCGACAAGATTTAGTTCGAGGGATTTTGGTAACATTGATGATTGATTGCTTAACACATTCGGTCTAAGTTGGGGATTTTGTGTGACGGTGTGAAATGCACATTAGGTGTTTGAGAAATTGTCAAGCTCAAATTATCAAGCTATGTTGTGCATTTGGTATAAGCTTTTATAATTCTATCCTTTTATGGATTTGCATATTAATTTGTTTCCTAAATACATCGATTACTAGTTGACTCATTTTTTAACTTAATAAAATTATCTTATTTTTCATTGTTAAATTATTAATTCTTTCGTTTCAAAATGATTGTCCAACTTTAAAAATAAAAATAAAAAAATGATCAAATGGTAAATCATGAAAAATTAAACATTCATTTTGGGAGGGACTTGGGAAGTAATATGTTTTTTTATTTTTAGTAATTTGAGAATATAATAATTTTATGTTAAGATGTTAAATCTTATATTTATTATTATTAACAAATAGTTAACTAAGTATTATATAATATTTTAAAAGGCTAAAATGGTAAACAGACACATTTTAGAAAATGAATTTAGATGTAAAATCAAACAACTTATTCAGCAATCAGTATTCAGACAAGACGCTGCCTTTTATTGATTCAACCAAATTAAGACGTGAAATTAAATTTTAGAACTTAACTTAAAAGAACAAAAGCCACCTTCATTAATTTTGTACTCCATGAATGCGTCCTCGGATATTTTTTTTTTTTTTTGTTACATTGAATGATAAAAAATAAAAGTATGAAAAATCATTTCGAGATTTTGGGACGGAGGGAATATGAAATAAGTATCTACTCTGTTAAATACGTATTTATTGCAATTACATTTCTTGAATAGTTGTATCTAAGTTGTGTTCAATTAGATTCTGAAGCCATAAAATTGGGTGGTTGAGTTGGTTCTTCCTCATTTAATATATACTCCCTCCGCCCCATAATAATATGTAAAAAAAACACTCCGTCCCATAATAATATGCAAAAAAACACTTTTTGAGTGCCCACAATAATCTGCAAAGTTCAAAATGGAAATGAGATCCACTTGTTTCTACTCACAACAATTATTCACTTGCTCTACTTTCTCTCTCCTACCCAACCATCTACACTCACAACACATCACCTATTTCATCTTTTACCTTAATTCACCTATTTCACCTTTTACCTTAATTCTTGTGTCATTCCATTTTGTGCGCATTTCTCCGGGACGGAGGAAGTATATATTTTAAAATGGAATCTAAAATACTACTCTATCCGTATTAAAAGTCCTTTCATTTTTGGTACATTTCAGATAAAAAATCTTACTTTGCTTTTTTTCTAAAATAACAAAAAAATGAATAGTGTTTTGAATATTTATATCTTTTTTTTTTAGAATTTCAAAAAATCCAATACTTACTATCCTACATTTTACCCACTTCTATCATAAATAATATTTTGTACAATTATATCCTCAACTTACTTGTATTTGTTGTCCATTTCCTGATTTTTTTTTAATAAGCGTGCAAATTGTTGGTATAACTCTTGATTTGAGACAGACTAGTAGTATTTTCTTTGTCCCAAATTGAATAATCATTTTTATCTCAAAATAAATGATCTTTTTGAAACTTTTTTTTTTTTTAAATTAGTTCCTAAATGTTTTTTTTACACTTCATTTTGAAAGTAAATAACAAAAAAGTTAACTCTTAAATTTAAAATTAAATTTAAAATGGTCTTTCAATTTGGAACTGGGTAAGTACTTCATTAATATGATAGAATTTGGTTTAAAATAAAATTGAATAACAAAAAATGTTATTTGTATTAGCCATCTTTTACTCTCGAGTATTCTTTTATACTTAATTTATGCATTGTTCTCATACTTTTTCTAGTTAAATTTGTGGTTTTTTTTTTTTTTTTTTTGTGTGTTAAAAGGAATTGTTAGATAAAATCTTACAAAAGCACAAAAAAGAGAAACGATTACAATATATTAAATGATATAAATTGCAATAAAACATAGACAAAGAAAAAAAACCGTAGGAGAAAATTTGTATGTTAATCTTCTTGATGTTGCCCCGAGTCGAGTGTAACACACTCTCCTTAAGACAAATTCGTCCCCTCACCGATTTGTGCTTGAGGTTGTTTTGGACGTTCGCCTCCCAGGATAAAACAGACGGACCAGACTATTCTTGCACACTAGAATCTCCGACAAATCTCACTATGCTTTGACAAAATCACCATGGATAAATTTCTAGGAGGCCAAAGAAAGAAGATGAACAAATTGCAAAGGGGAGGAGAAAGATTGATGGAAAAAGTTATTTTCATTGTTGTGGGTTTCTCTAGTTATAGCTTCAACAACCATGTCATGACTTCCCAATTAATCTTTGTATTAATATGGGAGTCATTACCTTGTATTCATGGGGTTTAATTTCACAATTTGTAACCCCTAATCCCAAGGTAATGATCCCTATTAATCCCTCATTAATCTAGAAATCATGAGACATCAATAGCGGTGTTAAATTCTAAAATTTACACTTTAAATCCACCAATTTTGAACTATCATATCTTTCTCATCCAATCTCAAATTGGACATCTAGATATACCATTTCAATGTTCACATGGACATAGAGTGAAACGAACCCAAAATAATTTATGTCAAATAACAAATGATTCATATAAGAAAAATACACAATTTTCTTCACACATAACATATTTTTTCAACAGAAATATCAATTGAGCACCCAAGGGATTCACGCAAGGTGATGAATATAAAGACGAGGTGTGCGTGTCAAACACAATGTCTAAAATATCATTAAAAAAAAAACACGTGTGAACAATTGTATATTTTGTACACGAGTTGGAAGGAAGGATTAGCATTCCGGAGCTAAATCAGGAGCTAATACATGTAACATATTAGTAAAAGCTTGGGTTCGAGGACACGTTTTTTTTTTTTTTTTTAATTAAGCCCGTGTTCAAGGACACATTTTTTTTAAATATTTTTTTTAAGGACAAAATGGAAAATGGACAACTTAATGAGAGCAAAATGCGAAATTTGACAGTTGGTACTGTTCATTCAACTGTTCACCCATGTTGCCATTTATACTATAAATATTTTCATTATTTATTGCATATGTATAAATTGTTTATTTACATAGTGTTACATTGATAACTCGTGAATTTGCGAGATTAATAAACTGTATATCTTTATATCTCTACTTACATTAATTATTTTACAGTTTTTTAAACTTAAAATAACTTGATAAGATATTAAAATTGATAATTTTAACTGACCATATCCAGGTAATTTTTTTTAAAACAAACCAAACTAATATTAGATTAAGTGCAAATGCACGAAGTTATCGATAGGCTTTCACAAGTATCGAATCAGAGACTCAACCTAAATATTAAGGTTGGTGTATAGTTGAGCAGCTTGAAACAAAATATCAGTCACTACATTGACATTTATTATAATGGTGTTTATTAATACGTGCGGAATATAAAAAGTGGGACGTGTAAGATGGATTTGAGAACCATTCCCAATCTTCCGCCTTTTACCCCTCTTAACAATAATCTGAGACACACAGATCCCTTTTCAAGTAAAACTTGAACACTGGACTATACTGATATTTACAAAATCCCTCCTCGATAAATATTTAACTTTGAAATCACAACAAACTAAGGCATCCGGGTAAGCAAAAATCCACCAACCTTGCATCCCAAATATTGTTAGACTAAAAAAATTGAAGATCAAGAAAAACCATTTTGCCCGTGTCTTTACGAATAAATAATTTTTGTAATTGCATCAAATCAGTAACCCTTGAACCATCTCGTCGATTATCCCACAAAAAGAATTCATCATTCATTCGCTCTAATACTACAGCGAACGAAGTAGAGAGAAATAATGTGTTCATACAATAGATCAGAATAGCATGAGCAACAACATTGATTACGATTTTTATCGTGAGATAATGTAAAGTTAGCCAAAAATAATTTCATAATTAAGGACAAAATGCAAAAGCAAACTTACAAGGCTCCCACAAAGAAAGAATACAAAAGGCTCCCAATTAGTGGGAGAAGACAATCTGAGCGAAGATGACAATATATATGAGACGATCTACGTAAAATAACAAAAATAACAAGATTAATTCTTTTCTCCCAACCAAATCATCAAACCCAAATCATTCTCCTTCTTCTAAATCAAAATTCCAACAATCATATTCCACCTACAAACTAAAGCCCAACGACAAGAAACAAGAAACATACCCTAAACAACAAAAATGAAGAAACAACCTAAATAACGTTGAGCCCAAAGGGTTTAGTAAGACTCTAAACACAAATTGAAATCAAACTAAAAACAAATTGAAAGCGAAAAAATAAATTTTTAGATATGAGTTTGAAATCAAGTTCACAAAACCAGACGAAGACGACACATATGTCCACGCGCACACGCACACATAAATCATACAAACATGCACACGCACAAATAATACACACTTGCACGCACAAATAAATACATAGAAAAAAGCCAAACAAATCATGTTTTGAAAACAGATCTGGGAGGAGGGGGACATACTTGCGAATGAGACGAAATGTTGGTCAAAATATAGATGGAGATGGTAGAGAGAGAGAGAGAGAGAGAGAGAGAGAGAGAGAGAGAGAGAGAGAGTGATGGACCATGACAAGGAGGGACATCGCCGGCGAGGATGGTGAGAATGACGGTGACGGAGCCGGCGACGCGAGAATCCGCAGAGAGAAAACGGTTGACCATGTGCAGTTTTAACTTTCGAAAAATTGAAATATTTTTTAGCCTCCCCTGAGCGCTAAAATTCGATCACTCTCCTTCCTTTATAACTTACTTGACTTCAGACATACTAAAAAAAAACTAGAATTTTTTATTGTTAAAGAAATACTACCTCCGTCTCAATCTAAACGTCTCAACTTTTCTTTTTGGGCGTCCCACTTAAAATGTCTCAATCCCAAAATGGAAACTTTTTATTATTTTTATACTCTTCCTACCCCACTCATTCTCTCTCCTACTTTACTTTTACACTCACAACATTCTCTCTCCTAACTATTCCTCCCACTCATTCTCTCTCCTATTTAATTTTTCATACTCACAACATTTAAACTTTTTCTCTTTCCTACCTCACTTTCCTTAATTCCCGCACCGAACCCATTTTAGGACATTTAGATTGGGACGGAGGGAGTATAATATTTTGGGTGGTTGGAGTAAAATAAATAAAATAAAATAAATAAATTCAATTCAATTGGCAATTCTTCTTGTTTGTGGTAGGGGTGTTCACGGTCCGGATTGATTCGATTTTTATCAAAATTTTAGAAAATCAGGATCAAATCAATACTTCGGTTCTGTAAAATTTTAGGACCAGGACCAGACCATTACATTATAGGACCGGTCCAATCGGTTTGGTTCTAATGGTCTGATTCCGATCCGATTCTGCCGGTTATACAAATCACAATACTCCCTCCGTCCCAGCGAAAGAGCCATTTATTTCCTTTTTGGGCGTCCCATTTAAAAAGCCACTTTCCCAAAAAGGAAACCTTAAATCACTATTCTCTCCACTCATTCTCTCTCCTACTTTACTTTTACACTCACAACATTATCTTTCTTACATCACCTCCCACTCATTCTCTCTCCTATTTAATTTTTCATACTCACAACATTTAAACTTTTTCTCTTTCCTACATCACATTTCTTATTTTGCGTGTCGGACAAATTTACCGACTCTTTCGCTGGGACGGAGGGAGTATATTATAATTTTTTACAATAACAAAAACAAAAATTCAAATAAATATTATAACTAGTTACATCAACAAAATAATAAATAAACAAAATGTCACAAATACTCAATATTCAAACCACAATATAGAAACCATTAAACATTAATTGTTCACCTTCAAACATAACCATAAAAATAGAATAAAAATGAAAACTAAAAGCTAAAGATTGCAATATCAAGTTGACTGTGTCACCTTCAAGTTTCAACTTTGCAATATGATTGTTTGCTGCATAAAAACAAAACAAACAAACAAAAAAAAAAAAAGAAGAAATAGAAATCAATGGTGATAGAACAAAGAAAAAACACATTTATATAACAAGACGTAAACAAGCTCAAAAATAAAAATAAAAATAGAAATCAATGGTTATCTCACGATCATCACTAGAGGTTTATTGCCTCTCAACTAAGTAATATTAATAAGGTTAAATGTGGATTATTGTCAATTCAGTTCAATCAACTAAGAAACTCACATCAAGTTTCAATTCAGTTTCAATCAAATGACTTCAACTAGTAATAATTCGAGTCCAACAATTAATTTATTAAAAAAAACTTCTTTAAATGTGGATTATTGTCAAACAACCCTAATAACAAAGAAAATAAAAATAAAAGAAAAATAAATCTGTTTAAAATTAATGTTCAACTGTCAAACAATCCTAAATTACAGACACTAGTGAAATTAACTTGATAATCTGTAAACAAACAACAACAACAAAATTTCGCATTTAGCTTCAATTCAATTCAATTAATTGACTACAACTAATTAGAAATCAAGTCAAACAATTAATTTCCTTGAAAAAGACCCTTTAAAGTTAAAATAATCATAATGTGATGCAAAACAACCCTAAATTACAGAAACTATAATGATTCAGTTAGTTCAATAAAGCACCTTATAAGTTATGAAATATAATATACTCCCTCCGTCCCACTATACTTGACACTTCTTTTCATTTTGGGCCGTCCCACTTCACTTGACACCTTCCAAAAATAACCTAGTTTTTATATTTTTATATTAGATGGACCCCAACACTAATTCTCTCTCTTCATTTTTCACCACTCAATTTATTCAACCAACACCACTATTTACCCCACTCATTCGCTCTCTTCATTTTCTACCACACATTTTCTTTATTTAATTGTTTCTTCTTAGTTCTCGTGCCCACCTCAAAGGTGTCAACTATAGTGGGACGGAGGGAGTATGTATTATAATCGGTCCAATTTCGATACAAGATTACATATATTTTTTTCAAAATTGAGGTCAGATCAAATAATTGATTTCATAAAAATTTGAAATGATTTCATAAAAATTTGAAATCAGGACCGAATGGTTCAGTCCGATTTTTACTGAACTGATCCGATTATATTGGTACGGTACGATTTCACGAATTTTTTTGTAAGACCCTAGTTTGTTTTGTTTTGTGGGTCCAAAAGCTCAATCTGTCTGCCTATTCTCTTTTTCTTTAAAGAGTTTATTTTAATTTAGTGAAGTAAGGGGTATCTCTAAAATCAAAATGGGGATTAATATTATTCAAGTGCATAATTTTCATTTAATTCCCTCAAGAAATGTGCTAGGCACAATCAAAACCCCTTTATGTTCTTCTTCATTCGCAGCAAATTCTAGTCATCAGCCACTGCAATTCCGTTGCCGCCGTAATCACAATCCCAGAAGAAGAAATCCGACTGCAATGGCTGCTGCTGCTGCTCAACACAACCCATGTTAGTTTTCTTTTTGCCTATTCTTATTGAATTTACAATTTTTTATTTTCTTGATTTAATTTCGTTTTTTTTAATAATACTTTGGGAGGAAGGAACATAATTTTGTTCGTAAAGTTTTAGATGTTAGTGAGTGATTGAATACACAATTTACTGCCCAATTTTGTTCATAAAGTTTTAGATGTTAGTGAATGATTGAATACACAATTTATTGCCCAATTATTGACTGATAGGTTTACCTATAAATATCTGTCTCCTTTAAATTTGTGGCCAAAATTTTGTGTGGGTAGAATTGATCAATAAGCATAAGAATTGGGTCCAACCAAGAAGTGTCTAGATCGCCATTTAAAGGGTAATCTAGCTTAACCGGAGGTCTCGGGTTCGACCCTGGGAATGCATAAGTGTTAAAACTTTGTTTGAAGAGCCTTACCGCTTGAACTAGATTAGTTGTCGACATCCAATGTGGTGTTAGGATAATGGTGGTTCGGACCAAACAAATATATTAGAATTTGGCCCTCAAAGAGAGAATTTTTGATTTTTTTGCTATTATGCCTTTGATTGAGATCATTTATAATAATGTTAGTTTATTCCCCTATTTTCACTTTACATTTCTGATTGATATCACTTCACTGATCATTAAAGAATGGGAAGACAGACGCAACTATGCGATGCGACCACTCGAACCCAGAGTTAGCCGGTTCTCCGGTTCTCCCCGGATTCACCCTTTCACTACAGAGACGAGATCTCCTGTACCATTTTTTTGTACCACCGGTGATCCAACGTTATGCATAATTGATGACATCATGATGATGTCAGCCACAATAACTCATAATCACAATGTGGTACACAAAAGTGATACAAATGATTTTTTCTCCTCACTACATGGGTTGGCTGCAGCTTTTGCAGTAATCCCTTCTTCCATCCCAAATTGAGTTTCCCTATATATGTATATATACCAAAAGGATTATCTTTGAAACTAAGTGGCTGTCAGCCCTTATTTCCAGATGGAGGTAAGGTAGGGAATGGTAATGTGTCATCTTTGTGGCATGATAACTGCCATCCCAATGGCCTTCTAAACCTTAAACTGGATGCTACTGTGATTTCTCTGCGGTTGGTCATCTGTAAAAATATACTCTTTCCGTCCCAAAATGAATGTCCAATTTTTTTTATTTTTTTTTGAATTTGCTCTTGATCACGAGCAAACTTCGTTAAAATTTGAACATTCATTTTGGGACCGAGGGAGTAACATATTAAACAATACATCTTCATTGAAAAATCTATCTAGGTCAGATGGTGATGTCTTTTTTGTTGGAGGGCTTACAATGTAGTGTGGAGGGTTATACAGATTCATCTGGGAAATGCATTTGCTCAATTTTTTCCATTGCAACTTTTGGTTTGAGCTGTCCATGTAACTCGAATAGTTTGGAAGAAACATTATGTAACTCCTAGTGTCCGTTTTCAAAATTTTCAGCAATCCAGCAGCAGAAAATAACTATACAAAACAAGTACGGGGAAAATCTTGTGGGAATATTGAATGAGACTGGATCCACGGAGATTGTAATATTGTGCCATGGATTTCGATCAAGAAAGGTCTAATTGCATCCTTTATACTCATATTTCCGTGCAATTTGATTATTATGCATGTTGCTTCCTAAGTACTAATCATGCATGTGATGTCGAGTTACCAAGTCAAACCCAGAATAAAGCTATCATTTTAGTGTAGCAATACTCTGACAGAAGGAAATCATGGAGAAACTATTCTCTCAGTTTGAAATATTATGAATATTAGTGATATTTGATATTGCTAATCGTATCTAGCAAGTGAATTCAAAGATTTGTCCAATGTGTTCAAGTATGGATACTGGGGTGTACTTGTAAGTTGTAACTTGTTTTACTTTCTTAATGTTGCTGCATGATGAGATCTTCAATTCAGCTTTCAAAAAAAGTAATATGCTGCCTCTATTATTATTCCAACTTAATGATGAAGTTACCAAATTTACCTTATTCACTCTCTCTTTCTCTCTCTACTATGTTATTTCACTCAATAAAACAAAAAATAAAATGTAATAAGTTCCAATGTAAGGGTAAACATGGAATTTGAATGCTTTTAACCCAAAAGTGACACTTCGTTTTGAACAAATTTTGGTCCAAAACGGCACCTATTTTGCACCGGAGGGAGTATTACTTTTACTATGAACTTACCAGAGCTCAAATTGTACAATTTTCACTTTTTTACATCTTTGGTATGAATGATAAGTCTTACTGATCATATTTAACATTTAATTTGTTGATTTGTTTCACAACTGCTCTGGATTGCACTTAGGTACATACTGTGTTCTCATATATGTAGTTCTGCTGCAAGTTGCATGCTTGAGAGCTTGTTTAGTATGTTTGATCAGCCAAGTATCTTGTATTACATGTGCTCAATCGTTAAACACAGTAAACTATTTGGTTGGATTTGAGTAATCTACTAGTTGAGCTATAAGACGTTGCTGTACTTTTCAAAACTAATGCAATCTTATCTCAATGGTTATAAGAAAAAATGTTGCTTTACTTGTCACCCAATCAGATTTCCTGCTTCAGTTCTCATTTCACAACTATATGATACTCCCTCCGTCCCATTGATAAGTTCCCATTTTGTCACTTTGGCTGTCCCATTTCCCACTTTCCTAAAAAGAAATTTTATAATACTTCTTTATTAATGAGACCCACTTCTCATACTCACAACAATATCCATTACTATTCTCTATCCCACTTTCTCTCTCCTTCATACCCACAACACCTACTTTTTCTTAATTCTTGTCCCTAAAAAGAAATGAGTATTTATTGTCTCTTTTACTCTCTGCATTTTCACTTGGTATATTAATTTTGTCTAAAGGAAAGAATCAATCTAATACACTATCCTACTGGGGTACATAGACAACTGAAAAGTTAATTGTAAGTACGTGTGTTAAGAAATTCGTACAATAGCATTATTCAAGATCTCTTGAATTAATAAGTTTGAGCTTTTCTCACAAATACACAATGACTCATTTCAGATAGTGATGTCTTTTCTCTACCTAGTTTGTATTTGCTAGTTATAGTGACTTGTCGGCGCTGATTCTAGGGATGATTTAAGAATGTGTTTCTTTTTGCAGGAGAACAGCATTATGGTGAATGTTGCAGCCGCTTTAGGGAAAGAAGGAATCAGTGCCTTTCGCTTTGATTTTGCTGGAAATGGGTAAGCCTCTACTACTTCAGGGACAAAAATTAAAGCAAAATATATGAATAAATAGGATGCAATTCCTACTATGATCTATTGCATCACTAAGCATCTCTATCAAACTTGATGCTCAAATTCCAAAATGTTTTACTCCCTCCTCAACAAAAGCGTCCACTTATATTCACGTTAACTGGGATCTCGCTTTCGACAGAGGGAGTAGCATTTCTTGCATTTGTACCGAGTTCAGTTGTTTTTCCTTTGCATACCACTTGTGTTGCCCTTCTAGGTTGAGGCAAGGGGGAAGTAAATTTGTGATTGAATTCTGCCTGTCAGTCTTGGGAGGAATAGAAAATATATGCAAAATTCTGTTGTTACTTGCCTTTGTTACTAACCAATGATTTATTCTAGGGAAAGTGAAGGATCATTTCAATATGGTAACTATCATAGAGAGGCTGAGGACTTGCATGCTGTAATTCAACACTTCAGCGGAGCAAATCGTGTAGTAAATGCGATTCTTGGGCATAGTAAAGGTGAGGCAGTTTTTGCCACAAATTTAATTGTAAAAAGCTTTCACAAGTATACTTCACAATGCACTTATCCAATATAATTTATAATTTCATTTGTAAAATCACGCATTTTTCCATCGTTTTTTTTTTTTTTAATTTTGATGAATGACATGTAGATTCTCGTAATTTTCTCTTGTAGATTACTGTGGTACTATTAAAATTAAGTCAAAATACAGGTTCTACCCTTAATTGCATTCACTTCTCTTAAGTTAAACCTCTTTTATGTAAAAGACATGAATGATGAATGAGTTTTGGTGTTCCTGAAGCAAGAGAGGATAATAGTAGCATGAATAATTGTAATGAATTATACTCCGCCAAAATCTTAGAAAAAACCAGTTTTTCCTGAAGTTTAGGAAAAACGGGTTTTGTAAGGGAGCGGAATAACGCTCAAAAGAAAAGGCATGCATCGGAATCCCATGTATCGATTCTTCCGACAGCTATTGCGGTAATCCCTGAATACGAATTGTTCTTCCATTAAACATTTATCATCACAAATAGATTAATTGGCCAACAAATCTAATTTAAAAAGATATGCCCTTTCAACATAGCATTCCACCCAGTCCCATAAGTCGATTTTGAATTAAGCAAGGACTTGAGATTTGCAGTAAGAACATGGGATTTGGGTTGATGAGTGTAACCCTTCCTTCCCTATTTTTTTAATAGAAATTGAGTACCAGTTAATATATGATCAAGTGTCAGTTGGTGTATAAGAGAGTGCTAGTGAGTGTATAAGAGAGTGCAAGTGAGTGTATAATAAAGTACCAGTAAGTGCGTAATTGAGTGTCAATGCATGTGTCGAGTGTCAGTGCGTGCGTTTTTAAATGACAGTGCATTTATTTAGGAATGTCAGTGTTTCACATAATTTTTTTTACTCAGGTTTTCTCTTTTTTATATATAAAATATAGTGCCAGTGCATGTGTATTTGATTGCCGGTGTTGAAAGAGTGATAGTGTTGATGTAAAAGAGTGCCAGTATTGATGTAAAAAGTGACAATGTTAGTAAGAAACAGTGTCAGCATTAGTGAAAAATAATTCCAGTTTATGTGTGTTTGATTGCCAGTATAAAAGAGTGCCAGTGGTAGTGTAAAAAAGTGTCAATGTCAATAACACCGACACTTTTTTACATTAACGCCGACACTTTATTACATTAATACTAGCACTCTTTTACACCAACACTACTGACACTCTTTTATATCAATACTTGCACTTTTTTTATATTTGCAACGACACTTTTTTATACTTGCACTAGCATTCTTTTACACGTGCACCGGCACTCAATCACACATAAACTTGCACTCTTTTTACAAGAACACCGACACTTTTTATTTACAGCACTGCACTGGCACCTCATTACACCTACAATGAGATTTACTCACGTATACACCGGCATTTAATCACACTTAAACGGGCATTTATACTTGAATTCATACGAAATGAACAATAATAATCCCACTAGTAAAGATGGGTTGTTATTGAGACCAACGCGAACAACTACTCAGCCTAAGACCAGATCAGATCACCGGCGACTATGGCAACGATGTTGTCTGACTTCGTGAATTGTGGTTGATTTTTACAGATTGTGCCAAACAACTGGCTCGAGAGATTTAGTGGATTGCGGTTGATTTATTGAGTAGTAGCAAGCAAATCGGGGCCGTCAATGTCCTATCACGATCGCTCCTCTTCGCCGGCATGGAGTACGCCCTTTTTTAGAGAGAGACGGAACCGTAGTAGCGGAGGGTTTGAGTGCATTGTCAAAACCCGTTTTTTTAAGGTATAGGAAAAACTAGTTTTTTATAAGACCAACTCTTATACTCCTTCCACCCCGGAAAATAGTCCGATTATCCTTTTTTGGGTTTTTCCCCAAACAAGAAAATAGTTCAATTTCTAAGTAAAGGCTATAATTATAAGGTAATTTTGAGAAGGTACAAGCAAGTAATGCATATCCATAAAACGTTGACTTGTGAAATATGGAAATTATCATGGAACAGAGGAAGTAATAATAAATCAATAATACAAATTACAATTATATGAAGCTTAGTAACTTAAGGAGTGCCTGGACTCGTTATCTCTAATAAGATAAATCTTTGGGTAACTGATTGCACGAATTGTCTATGATAATTAGATTTTGTTGTACAAGGTTCAGATTGAAAGTTTGCAGTGACTTCGTACCTCTGTTTGTTACAGTTCTTCACAAAGCTTGACTTCTATTTAATCCTTGCAGGTGGAAATGTGGTGCTATTATATGCGGCCAAGTATCATGGCATTCTCAACGTTGTCAATGTCTCTGGTCGATATAATCTGGAAAAGGGCATTGAAGATCGCTTGGGTAAAGACTTCTTGCCAAGGATTAAAAAGGACGGATTTATCGATGTTAAAATCAGTTCAGGTACCAGTTGATTCTGTGTGACTATCCAGTTAAATTCTCCATGCATAATTGATAACTTTCCATTTCTTGTTGTACATCTCATCTCGCTTGTGTGACTCTGTGTACTAAAAGTAGAGGGAGTGAAGGGAGGGGGGTGGTGGTGGAAGTGGGAGTGTCTTTTTTTTTATCTGTGTTCCAATCTCCATAATATTTGCACATCATGTTCATATATGTTCAACCGTTAACTCTTCATCAATAGGGATTTAGCTATTATCATTAAGAAAGATGTCCCAAAAGTGAAACTAGCACATAGATATTTCTAATATTTCCATAAGGGAGATCAAATATGGAGATTTAAGAATGTGAAATGAAAAATGGCTGAGAAATACTACAATAAGGACTGTGAGGAATTGGGATCCGAGTAGGACTTGACTCCTTATCTCAACTAACTTCCTATCTAAGTCAGGACTCTATATACTACACGTATAAATACCAGCCATAAATCACAATTTTTTGGTAACGCATCTTTTGATTCTAAACTATTGTCAATTGATTTGCTCTCTAAAATACTAATACTTACTCCCACGCTGGAGGGCCTTCGCCGGTGAAGCCTCAGCTTAGTTTACGTGTTTGTTCATCTTTTTCAGGCTTTTCAAGCATCTATGATACAACCTTGCTGCTGGATTTGGGCCGATCCGACGTTTTTGGCATCATCATTATGTATTTTCTTAATTTAGTAAAAGAGCAACTAGTGCTACAAGAGCTCTATGTGTGGGGTCCAGGGAAGGGCTGGGCCCACCTGGGCTATTTCCTTAATTTAGTAAATAAATATAATTTGTGAGGATCCTCTCCGCCTTCTTCAATAGATAAATAAATAGTTTCTGAATTTGGTAGATAATAGAGAAATCAAGAATGGGGTTATTCTGCCTATGTGATGAGGCGAAGCAGCTTACGTTGTCAGCCTCTGAGTTCCTGTGTTCTGGACTTACCGTTATATAATATGCAACTCATTCTTAATTCAGGCAGTTGCAGTTGGGAAAAAATGGTGTTTTTCAAAATCAGGTGCTTGATAAATTTTCTCTATTTTGTAGGTGGTTACCGTGTGACGGAGGAAAGTTTGATGGATCGTCTAAACACAAACATGCATGATGCGTGCCTTCAAATTGACAAAGACTGCAGGTAAGAATAAAGTTACTTTCATCTTTAAGATTGATCAATGTTTTTGTCTTTTGATTTTTGACCATGTCTCATTATTTATAATAATAGTTCAATGTGTACACATGTATTAAAACTACGAAGTATCCTATGAACTCATCTTTTGACCTTGTTGATTTATATTCCCTCCATCCCATACTAAATGTCGCACTAGACTTGTACACTTTTTTAATGAATGTGCTTTAACTTGTTTGTGCATTGCTTGTACAATGGTGAAATTGCACTATGACTGTTTTCTTATTTAGAAACACAACATTTATTTTGGACGGACAAACCAAAAGGAAAATGCGATATACATTTAATATGAGACAATATGAGACGGAGGGAGTAATAGACTATTAGCTGTCATAGAAACCTGAGGCTTCTCTATTGCTCTATTGTGTTGTTGATGTAAAGCCAACATTTTGAAATCAGTCCATGTGGGTTCGACCCTTTCCTGGACCACACTCACAGTTGCTCCTTTTGATTCTCAAATAACATACTTATCCACCATTACATGGTTCAAATATTTAATGGTCTCAGTTTAAATTTGAGATCTGTAATCTGTATTCTGCATCCGTATTAATAAAATATGTTCTCCTTCGTGGACATAGCTAACGCAGTGTTAGTGAACCACACATATTTGTGTGTTCTTGTTCACGTTTATTATTCTGTTCTGTTAGTTTTGTTCATCTTTCCTGATCCGTCATATCAAACTGGCATGAAGAGCTTCCGTTATACTCCGTAACAATACTTATACACCATTACATGGTTAAAATGTTTACTGGTTTCTGTTTAAACGATGCGTAATTCTTGCGTACAGGGTGTTGACTGTCCATGGATCTGCAGACCAAATTGTCCCAGTTGAAGATGCCCTCGAGTTTGCAAAGATAATACCCAACCACAAATTACATGTCATAGAGACAGCCAATCACGGCTACACCGAACATCAAGCTGAATTAGCTCCAGTTGTTTTGGCTTTCATAAAGGAAGGTCTTTCTTCATTCAAGGATAAATAAATAGCTTTTTTTTTTTTTTTTTTTTTTTTTTTTTTTTTTTTTAATGGCTACCGCTCAGTCAATTTTTTTACACCACAATTTCAAGGATTTTCAAAGGGTTTCTAAATTGAAACTTCTGGATCCTTCTCGAGATTGTGAAATTCCATTTTAGCATCTGGAAAATCTCTTGGCGTTAAGGAGGCGGTAGAGCTAAAGATTTTACATTTGGCATCAAGTTCGAGATCTATAGCCTAGTAGTATTAGGGTTGATTTGTAGCCCTCTATTGACATAAACGGGACATTTGTTTTTGTGGCGTAATAAAAAGAAAAGTGCGACATTTATTATGATGCAAAATCTATAGTATAAATGGCAGCAGGGTGGCACTGTTCCATGAACAGTTCCATGTGCCAACTTTACCTTTTTGTCCCCATTATTTTGTCACTTTCCCATTTTGCCCTTCCTTTAAAAAAATTCTTTTTTTAAAAAAAAACACACACACATACCCACGCTTTCTCTCTCTCTCTCTCTCCATTCAGTTTGAATTTCAAAATGGAGGAACTATTTGGTCCCTTTCACATTTTGCCCAAAAAAAAAAATAAAAAAATTTAAATTTAATTTTTTTTTAATTTAAAAAAACAAAAACAAAAACGCGCCGACACGGGCCAGCTTAGTGAGTATATAAAAAAAGGGATTATTGCTAACAATTCATGTGGACATTGTTCTTCTGGTGGAAAAGGATAATAAGGGCGGCTTTTGACCCTTTCTGTTATCAATTAATGAAAATAATTATTTGACCCACCTTTTTTTTAATAAATGCCAAATATAATTTATAATTACGATTATTTATTAGCAAGAAATGCGATAAATATTATCAGAACTCATGACATAAATATCGTTATCAACAAAATCTTGATTCAAGCCTTCAAGTAATATAATCCATCAATCTTTGTAACCCAGAATCATACATACGTACCCAGAATACGATTATATTCAACTGTTCAAAAATAGTAGAGTTCCTCGAATAAATGAATTATGCCTTAACATCTAGGCTTGATGAAGGCCAAACGGCCTACCTGGCCCGGCCCGGCCCGTGCGTTTGCGGGCAAACGGATAAACGGGCTTAGCCCGGTCCGTCCGTGAGAGATAACGGGCTAAAGCCCGGCCCGGCCCGTCCTAGAATCCATGGTGAGGCCCGCCTGTTTGGCCCGGATCCAAGGATCCACGGGCCAAACGGATTTTAGCCTTTTTTTTTTTTTTTTAAATCTGAAAATGCTTAAGGTCATTTCACAAAAATGCCTCTCCAACGAATATAATTAACGGATATATATATGGGACATTAAGGTCATTTCACAAAAAAAAAAAAAACACAAAAAACAAAAAACGGGCCAAACGGATTGGGGCAAACGGGCTTTCGAAGCCCGCGGGCTTAGCCCGCCCGTCATCCATAATATCAAACCGGGCCTGTACTGTTACTACCACGGGCCGGACAACGGGCCTACCCACAGATCACGGGCCACGGGAAAAAAAAATCCATGGATCACGGCCCATTTTAGCCTTCATCATCTAGGCTTATCTGTTTCGTATAGACGAGCACATACGCCTTACCATTTAGGCATATCTGGTGCGCACAGATGGGCTTATATGCCTAGACGTCTGGTGCGCACAAACGGGCCCATATGCCTAGACAGACAGCATTAATAACTATGCTCACTTTTTCTCTACACAAACCATTGGGAAGACATCAATCCCCTTTTTGAGATATCTATAATAATCAATAGAAGGTTTATGTTTTATTTGTTATATTCATGTTAATATATGTATGGCCAACAAATCTTAGTGGATTTTTTTATTTTGTTAATATTAGCCCATAAAAAAGGGAAAAATAAAGAAATGAGCTAAAGTGCACAAATACTATGAAAAGAAATATTTTCTTAAAGTTTGAATGAAGCACTAAATATTGTCTGTCTGTGATTGGCAAGCTAAAGATTCTTGGAAAACTTAAGATATCTTGGCCATGCCCAAATATATTTTAGGGTTAGGGTTTCCTTAAACATACAAAAAGTAATTCTTGATGTTGACTCAAATTTATTCCCAAGTACCATAAAAGGAAAAAGTAATGCTAAAGTATGGGAAGCTCTAACTAGTGAAGGTCCTTTAGGCACGCACAATTTTGGTTCTAAAACTATTAAGAATTTTAGGAATATTGTTTTACTCCCTCCGTCCCGATTACCATTTTTCTTTGTCCGTTTTGAGCGTTTCACTTACCATTTCTCTTTTCTAAAATGACAAACAATCTTTACTATTTATGTCACTTATTTTCTCTCGTACTTTACTTTTATACTCACATCACAAGTTAACTCACTATTCATCCATCCATTCTCTCTCCTGCCTCACTTTTTAGGAGTTTTTACCAAAAACTATTTTAAAAAGATGCTATTTACAAAAATAAAAATAAAAATGTAAGTTGTGATATTATAAAAAACTACTTTTTTTTTTTTTTTTTTTAAAACTTTTTTACAGAAGGTTTCCACATCCATATTCATTCTCATTTTCATATCCTCTCATACTTACTCTAAAAAAAACCAAAATCTTCACATCATTTAATTTTGTCAGAATCGTTGAAGATCAATAATCAAGGTAAATTAACATCATCTTAATCATTGTTTTCATTTGTGTTTAGATATAAAATTTAAGTTTTTAACTGTGTTTTAGTATATTATATATATAAATGTTAGGGTTTTGTTATATAGGTTTTAACACTTTGATTTCGTAATATAGGGTTAAAGATGAACGGGGATCCAATCATTTTCATGTGTTAATGTGGAGGTGATGATGAACAACTATTTGATGGTCATCATTTCAAAAAAGGGTCAAAATGTGCAATTATGGTTAATTGCCGATGGAGATACAATGAGTTGATTGATGAATTATATAAAAAGACGGGCTTAGATCGGTCTCAATATGATTTGAAAGTCATTTATAGATGTCCTCATACTTTTGATAGCGGGATTGGTGAGTACTTTCCTTTTCGTATTGAAGATGATGCGTGTATGGATATAATGTTCGATCATTTAGCTAAATTTGGGGGGATGGGTAATTTGCAGCTGTATGTGGTTGTAAAATTGATTGAAAATCGACGTTATCCAGAGTTTGAAACACTACACACTGAGACCATTTATGGGTATTCACCAAGTGGTAAATGTGATGCAGGGGTTGGTCCAAGTACCTAAACACTTGTATCAACCCAAACACCAAATTATGATGATGGGGCATGCCAAAATGATTTTGTTAATGACGATAATTCTGAAGATGATGTAGATTATGAAGAAGAAGAAGAACACACTGATGTAGATGCAATGCTGGATGATGATGATGATGAATATCATGAGGGTAGTAGTGATTCTGATGTTGATTTGAGAGAGGGTGAAAATGGGCCGATTGATAATGACGTGGAAACACATTTGGTTCATTATGAAGCGCCGAAAAATCGAAGGTATGAGAGAGCAGATTATCCTTTTTACAGTGATATTGGTTGTTCTGCTCGACAAGAAGAAGGCTTCATTGATTATCATAATGAACCTAGTTTTCCAGTTTGGGATCCGGAGAATCATGAAATTGTTAAAGGGGTACGCTTTTCTAGCAAGAACGATGCGCAATTTGATATATAAAGGTACCATATTCGCACCAATCGCCAGTTCAGGGTAGGCATGGGCATCCGGTTCCCAGTTTCGGTTTCGATTCCGAACCGCCGGTTCCGATTCCGGGGAAGGGGGGAACCGAGACAGAACCGCCTAAATCCGGTTCCCGATTCCGGTTCCTTGATGCCGGTTCCGGTTCCACGGTTTCCCGGTTCCTTCTTTTGGCTTTTTTTTTTTTTTTTTTTTGAAAACCGCCAAGGTGGGCGACCGCCCAAGAGAGGTGGGCGACCGCCCATATCCAAATTCAAGCAATGTCAAACTCTCTGCACACCATGTTTGTCCAATCCGAGCTCCTTCCTAAAGTGACGAATAAAAATTGAGGACTTCGGTTCACGAATTTTAGGAGAAGGCGGTTGACCTTGTCGACCGCCTCCACGAAGACCGCGACCCCTTCCTCTTGGTGCAATTGGTGGTAGGTTATGTGCATCACTTTCTTCAGTACTTGGAGTTCCTACAAATTGTGGTTGTTGTGACATGAAAGGCGGTATTGGAAATTGTTGGTCTCCAACTTGAACCTCCTCCTCATCTTCTAAATTTTCCCATTGATTTCTCCCCGACATTCCCCCATCATAAAAGGGAATATCATTTGGAATTTGTGGTGGTGGTGGTGGTGGTGGTAGTCGAGAAGATGAAGAAGGTTGGTTGTTTTTGCTCTTGCTACCCGTTTTTTTGTTAAGTTTCTAAGGAAAGAAGACATGATGATGGTGTATTGGTGATTTGGTGTGTATGATGAGTGATGAGTGAATAGTGAAGACTATGAAAATGGATGAAAATATAGAAAATGAGGATGGAATTATGGATTATGGAATATGAATGTTGGTGAGTGATTTGAGGCTTTGATCTTGAGACTTGAGAGTTAAGAACTTAAGAGAGAGTTAAGAGAGAGTAAAGATTAAGAGAGAGTTAAGAGAGTTTTGTGAAAATAAAATGTAATGAGGTGAATTTGTATTTATAGGTGAAAGGTAAGGATTGTTTTGTTTTTTTATTTATTTTTAAGTACTGAAAATTGTCTAAAAAGTAAAAAAAAACGGGCAAATTTGACTGAAAAGGTGAAAAAACGGGCAAATTTTGAATTTTTTTGAATTTTCTGCAAAGAACCGCCGGTTCCACGGTTCCGAACCGCCGGTTCCCCGGTTCCGGTTCCGGTTCCAAAACCGGCGGTTCACGGTTTTTTAAAAATAGGAACCGAGATTGAACCGGAAACCGGCCGGTTCTGCTCCTGGCTCTAGCCGGCTCGGCTCGCCGGGTTCTGCCGGTTCCGGTTCCGGTTCGGTTCTCCGGTTCCGCCCGGTTCCGGTTCCGGTTTGCCCATGTCTAGTTCAGGGTAAGAAAGAGCACAACTCACAGATGGATAATTGAATGTCTATTGAAAATTTTTTCATACAATTTCTATGTTCGTGTGAGTAGGAGGAAGTTTGACTATTGGTAAGTGACCAAGTATAAGGCTTCCCATTGCTGCTTATATTCTGGAGAAAGTCGAGATCACCCCAACCTAGATGCAAAGTGTATTGGTCGGCAAGTAGTTAGTCTTATTAAGGCCGATTCAGATGTCAAGGTTGGAGCTATTATTGCACACATCAGTGGTATGTTTGGAAAGGAAATTACGTATAAGAAGGCATGGTGTGGAAAGCAGAAGGGCTGCAGAGGTTTTTGGAGATTGAGAGGAATCTTATATAAGGTTACCCCGCGTACTAGCAGCCATCCAAAAATACAACCCCAAAATAATTGTTGAGTATAATCATCCTCCTCCTCCTGTCGGTGAATTACACATGTTTCAACGGGTGTTTTGGGCATTTGGGCCTTGCATTGAAGTTTTTCTCATTGTCGGCCTGTCATTTCTGTTGATGGAACATTCCTTCATGGCATATATAAAGGGTAATACTGATTGCCATAGGTGTTGACGCCCATGACAGTATACTTCCTCTTATATTTGCTGTTGTTGAAAAAGAGGACTGGACGAACTGGCATTGATTCTTATATCTTCTTTGCAAACATATTATAAAGAGTCGTGAAGTGTGCTTGATATCTGACCGCCATCACGGCATTCTCAAGACTATATCGGAAGATACGTGGTGGCCAAATGTGCATCATCGATATTGCTTGAGACATATGCGAGCAAATTTCTTGGATAATCATAGAGGGGAAGGTTTGAAGTATCTGTTTTGGAGAGCGGGTAGAGCAAGTCAAGATAGAAAATAAAAATCTACCTTAGAGAGTATCCGTTAAATTAACCCCGAGGCAATTGCATGGTTTGTGAATTTAGATGCCAGAAAATGGACATTGGCACACGATGGTGGTTACAGATATGTCATTATGACTACTAACACGTCTGAGGTTTTCAATGGTGTCATGAAGGGAGCCCGTGTGATGCCAATCACAGCAATTGTTGAAACGCCTTCTACCGTTGTGTGAAGTACTTTCAAGTAAGACATGTATTTTCACTTAATGTCTTAGGAGGTAATCCTGATAATCCTAACATCAATACCCTACACCAATTCAGCCAGAAAGTTCATTACCGATACTTGAAGAATAGCGAGAAAGGTATGACACATCAGGTTAGGAGGTTCAACAATCATGAGATGGGGGTGTATCAAGTGACAACCGCACGTCAAGGTGATAAAGGTGGAAATATCCAAATTGTCCGATTTAATGAGCGTACCTGCACATGTGGTAAATGGGTTGCCTATCACATGCCCTGTTCCCATCTTCTTGCATGTTGCCATGCCCAACATCTTGATGGTCGTTCTTTCATTTCTCCATTTTACACCATTATGGAATACTATAAGACATGGAAGGGAACATTTGAACATATCCCCCATGAGGACTATTGGGATGTGGATGGTTTGGTGCCACGTTATTTCCCAATCCCCACCTTCGACATTCTGCGAAGCAAGGACGGCCTAGATCAAGATGCTTCCAAAATTGTATGGACTTTCAAGTAGATAAACGGAAGACTCTGTGTTCATCATGCAAACAAGAAGGCCACAATCGTCGTAGATGCCAAAACATTAGGGAGTAGAAGAATATTTTTCATGTAATTTATGTTTGAGTTGTTAGATTTACTTTGTATTTAATTTGGATTTCGTTTGCGTATGACTTTGATGTAATTTTGATTCGTTATACAGTTTGTGTTGTTTGTTGTTTGAATAAGACTTGGTTTTTCATTTGGATTTGGTTTGACTTGGATTCAGTTTCAAAACATGTACTAAAATCTTAAAAAAAAAAATACAAATATACTAAAATGTACAAACATTTAAAAAACCATACAACAAACATCCAAATAAAAACTTAAAAAATCATACAGAAAATACATAAATGTTTTCTTACAATAATAATAAAAAATCTAATACTGCAAAGTTTTATTACATCTAAATAAAAAAGAGGCATTTACAAAAAACTACTTTAGAAATATGGAAATTACAAAAAAAAAACACATAAGTTCGAAATTACAATTTTTTTTATCAGTTTTGGTCAACACAACTGATAATTTCAGTTATCAGTTGTTCAAACAACTGATAATTTCAGTTATCACTTGTTTACAACTGATAACTGAAATTATCACTTGTTTGAACAACCACTACAAGAAAACTGGTCTTTACGCGATTGCCATTGCGACGGTTTTTCCCGTCGCGTTAACCTTTCGACGGCTCTAAGGGATTACGCGACGGATTTTGGCCTTCGCAAAAGGTCAGTTTTCTTGTAGTGAACTGATAACTGAAATTATCAGTTGTTTGACCAAAACTGATTAAAAAAAAAAAACCAAAAAAAAAGTTTTTTGTAAAAAAAGAAAAAAAGTAGTTTTTTTTGTAATTTCCCATCTTACATGTTCTTTTTTTTTGTAAATGCCATCTTTTTTAGTGAGTTTTTTTTGTAATAAACCCAATAAAAAATAGTTTCACGTATTTCTCCTATCATACTTTCTATCATAGGCAGGTTAACAAAATCATCATCATCATTAATAATCCCACTCACCTGAGTCGGGCCGTGATGAGGGTAAGTACCTAAATAAATACCCTCCTCAACCACGAGTCTAATCCTCTCCTCGTGCTCCTCTACCTGAGTAGCTCCCCACTGTGAACAATAATCAAAGAGTCCATCATACTGAATCTTGGAATCTGGTTGGACCTCGGGCTCTGGCTCTGACTGGGGTTGTGGCTGTGCACGATGTCTAACCCGACGCTGTCGAGGTTCTACCCCCTGTACGCGATCTACCGGTGGTGGAGGTGCTGCAACCTTAAGTCGTTGCTGCTCCCTAACTCCCGTGAGCGTGTGTCTAATCAACCTTCGCAGCTCAGCTTGTTGAGTATGCTCCTCCACCTCATTGGTGACATGCATACGTTGAAGGTTCTGCACCTATTTTTATAGCAAAAAAAAATAAGTATAAGACATAAGTTAATAAATTGAAGTTTTGTTAAAAAAAACTAAAAATAATAACTTGTAAAATGTAAATACTTACCACGCCCTCTAGGAAAGGGGCAACCGACCGGTATCCAGCGTCCTTTATATGAATGAGGTTCTGCACAAACATGCACGTTATGCTCCGAAACCATATCATAGATGGATCAGTGTAATGCATAACGTGAAAGTCTGGTATCCCCCCAACAAGTAAGTTTCGCCGCTGACCCTGAAGTGCAATGTATTGTTGATGGCGGTCGCTCTAAATCACAAGATTGTTTCCCCGCATATCAACTCTGTGCAAGTCCCTCCGAGTGTCGCACGGTTCTGGGACCCCTTGCAGCATGCCAAACTGCCTCAAAACATGATCCGACAAATGCCACTCTATCCTCTCAAAGCATATAAGAGGGACCCACGCCATCCATACGGCCTGTCCCTGAGTGCAGTAGGCCGGAACATATCTATCTCTATAAGGCTGCCACACAACCTGATCATCTGTTAGCTTGGCCAACTGATCACGATAGCCTTGCAGGTTATGGCAGTAACCTCCCTGAGATTCAATGATGATCCGGTCCACCTGAAATTTCATAAAAAGAATAATTATAAGAAACAGTTAAAAAAACTATAACGATGTGAAAATAACGTATGATATATGTGTACCTGCATCCCAGTGGCATGTGCTCGAAGTCCGGATCAAAGTATCACCTTCGAATTCCAGGTTGCACATATAGCAATCGCTCTCAAGCCCAAATCTATATCAATAAAATATTTATCAAATACTATAACTAATGCCAATAATTTGAAATCAAACTTAAAACCAACAACATAATGCACATTAAAATGAGATAAGCATACCTATAAAATGTTGAGAAATCCACTGCACTGGGTCGTCAAAGGGTTAGTCGCACTACACAGCTCTCGATATAGAAAAGCCAGCGATGCACTTCCCCAACTGTACATCTAGACCCTCGAAAGCTCCTGAAACAGTGAGAGATAATACAACTTAACCTTGTTGTTCGTACGATCAGGCATCACCGTAGAACCCAAGGCGAGCATGATATATGCTCGTGTGTACATATCAACAATGTCATTGGGGGAATCATCAACGAGGTCATGGAAGTGTGGAAACTGACTTGTAATCCACCGTAGCTTTAGACTACTCCCATCCATATCTCTGGCAGATGGGACAACCCCTAAAAGCTGGTGACATACCACCCGCCAGTCTAGAAGTGCTGGGATGTCAGCATCAGTAACAGCATCCCCATCAATCGCCAACCCGGAAATCATGCTGACATCCTCTAGGGTAATCGTCATCTCACCAACCGGGAGGTGAAATGAATGGGTCTCCGGACGCCATCTCTCGATCAAGGCCTCCAACAACCCATAATCATACTGAACTCCACCTATGTAATGAACACCACTAAAGCCGCTCTCGGCTAATCTAGACAATATCCTAGGAGCTAATCTATCCGGCAAGGAGGCACTACGACGAAATGAGAGCGGACTAGCAACCTGCTATCCGACCCAAATAAAACGAGCTCTGGGGTTGTCATATTCAGTTAAAACAGAGTTATCGATAGGCCCAGGATCAATGAAGTTATCCATCTGTTTCAACAAAATAAATCCAATTTTAATATCAAATACTTCTAAATGAAATAACAATCATACTAACAATTGAGTTCAAAAAAGCCCACAAAATGAGTTCAAAATCACCATAATTTTAAATATACGACCATTGAGTTCAAATATACCAACAATTAAGTTCAAATATACCTACAATTGAGTTAAATAACAACATTAATTGAGTTCAATATCAACATATACAACAACTCAAATCAAAGTATACTAACAATTGAGTTCAAAATCAACATATACAACAACTCAAATCAAAGTATACTAACAATTGAGTTCAAAATATATCAACAATTGAGTTGAATAAACCTAAATTGCAAGTAAACAAATACTCAAATCAAAGCAAAATCAATACAAAATGAAGTAAAAAACATGAATGAAAACTTACAATAACGAAATTTTGGTGATGAAAAGCTTGAATTTGATAAAAATAACAATGGCAAAATTTCTCCTTCTTCTCTCTTTCTTCTTCCACCGGCGGCTTCTTTAGTTTTTTTTTCTCTTTCAACGGACTGTAAGTCGGAAAGGGGGAAGTGAGAATTTTAAAACTCGCTACACGGTGTAGCGAGTTCCTCTTTAGTTAATTACACTGATTAAATCAGATGCCAAACCCTAATTTAACTAAACTTGCTACACCGTCTAGCGAGTTTCAACGGTAACATGTTGAACTCGCTACACCGTGTAGCGAGTTTCAAAAAGTGGGACATTTTGGAAAATAGTTTGAAATGTGAGTTATTTTGGGATTTATATTTTTAAAATGAAATTATTTGAAAAAAAATCCCATCCAGTATCTTTGTTACATTACATTAACAAAATTGATGAAGTGGCTTCCAGATAGGATGGTAGAGTTATAAAAAGCAAGTGACCGTTAAATATATGACAAATCAAACACATAACTTAACGTAATTAACACTACCCTAATCCAACCCGACCGAACCTAACTCAACTCAACCCAAAAAGTCCATTACCACCGTCTCCGGTCACTCTTCAGCCACCATCTCTGGCCTACCCACAACCTACAAAATAATCCCCCAAATCAAATATTTCCAATACAAACAAAAGTCTAGTCCTTATAAGTACTCCCTCCGTCCCACACCAATTGATACCAAAATTTTGGGCACACATACTAAGGAAAAGTAAGAGAGAGAAAAAGTGGAAGAAAATGTTGTGAGTATGAAAAATTAAATAGGAGAGAGAATGAGTGGGAGGAATAGTTAGGAGAGAGAATGTTGTGAGTGTAAAAGTAAAATAGGAGAGAGAATGAGTGGGGAAATAATAAAGATTCCCTTCCATTTTGGACAGTGATGGTGCCCAAAAATAATGGTTGGGCCTGGGCCAAGTCCATAGGCGAGAAATGATCAAGTAGGCCCAAAGCGAGTCAAGGTCCAAGAACAAGATAGTGATAATGGTAGCCCAAGTATGGATTGCGGGAAAGTATGTAGGAAGATATCCCGCCAACATGCAATGAAAGGGAAGCTCAAGGTAGCTAAAGCGAGACAAGTTTAGGAGAATGGCGTGATATTGATAAACAGCGATATAATGAGGTAAGCCCGCGAGAAAATGGGACGTGTCGATATAATGCATGGTTAATCATATCCGACGAGAGACGAGGCTTATTGAGTGTGGTATGTAAGAGGCGGCATATAAATATCTATGAAGTGGGACCCATTGGACGGTTAGACATTGGGAAAAGTGATCACATGCTTTGAGTTTTGGAGGACCAATGGAAGGAAGACACGTGGAATGAGGCATGGAACGTGAGGGCAGCATGTGCATAGCACGAGGGAAAGAGGTATAAATATAAGGGATCTTCATCCCTATCAGGTACGTACACACACACCCACGAAATACCTTTCTAGATTTGAGAGTTTTCCTTGTTCAGAGCGGATTCTTATCCTCACGCCGGAGGGGCTTACGCCGGAGCCGCCCCCGGCTTAGTCACGTTTGCTTGTGTGCAAGCGAGAAGAAGGAGCCGGAGCTATCACGATTGGATTACAACAGTGTGTTGCTGCTTGAGGAAATTCCTGGCAACATCAATTGGTTCCGATGCCGGGACTTGATTCTCTTCATCAGTTGAAGGTTGCCGGCGGTAGATTGGTAAGTTTTGGGTGCGGTTTTGTAGATCTGGAGAGTTGAACGGTGTTGGAATTGATTTTTTGGTGTTGTATGCAACTTGAAACTTATTTTTCTCGTTGATTTGGTTATTGATTGTTTTGGGGAATTGATTACCGGTTGATAGTTTGGTTGATTGAAGTTTTCGTGGTTTTTGATATTATTTGTGTGTTTAGTTGCAAATTTCTGATTCAGAAGTGTCGGTCTGGGTTGAATTGGATTTTTTTGGAGTTCGTGAAGGTTGGTAGAAAAGTTTGTTTGAATTTGGTAGCTGGAAATTTTTGGTGCTTCTGGGTTTGATTTATGGGAGTTCTTTTGATTCTGGTGTTTATGTGTTTGTGAATTGGTGATTGGGTGAAATTGGTGAAGTTGGTTTGGGATAAAGTGCAATAAGAGGAAGAGTATCTTCAAGTTTTTGGGTTTGATCTTCAAATCTTCATAAGATTTGCAGATCTTCAAAGTTGGGGTTCATCACTTTGATTACGTGGGTGATAAGGAATGACAACACCTGAGAAAGGTATAGTTGGTCAAAAGACCATGGTGGGAAGGAGCCTTATCCCGCCTATTTCAGGTCTGGGGAATATGGGAACTGGCGGAGCGAAAGACACATCAACTTCGCTGCAAATTACTCTGGAGGAAAGAGAGCGGGCTACCGGAGGCGAGAGAGAAAGAGATGTTATGTCGCCGCAGCCTGAGGATGAAGTGGACGCGGAGGAGGAAGGATTGAGGATTCACAACAATTTGATCTTACAGTTGTTGGAAAATAACAAGCGACTAATGACTTTGAAGAAGAAACCAACCCCTATCTCGCAGGGCTCGTTGAAGGCATCAGAGGAAGGAAATAAGGGGTCGAATAAGGAAGTAATTGTGGTGGACGATGGTGAGCGACAAAAGGAGACGGAGCCTGAAAAGCATAAGGAGATAGAGGCGAGAATGGAAGGGCCGCAGAAGCGAAAAGCGGGAAATACATGGAGAATGGGCGAAAAATCAAGGTGTATCATTGGCCACATACTTCCCAAATGTCGTCTCTTTATTGTGAAGAGGAGGAGGATGACACTGCTTCAAATGAAGCAGGATACAGAGAGCAAGAGTTGAAGGCTTCTAAAGGAGGCGAGAGATCTAAGCAGATAGAGAAAGGAAAGTGTATGGGAGTAAGCCGCTTTGGGGAGGAAGACGGATTAAAGAAACAGATGGCTGAAATGGCGAGAAGGTTGGCGGAGTTGGAAAAGGGCGGTATAGTTGACAATGAGAAGGATTCGTTTGTCGCTCCATTTGCTAAATATATTCAGGAAGCTGAGCCCGCTCCGGAGTTTCGTTTGCCCACATTATCTAAATATGCAGGAGTAACTACGGCCAGAACTCACGTGGCGGGATTTGAAGTGACTATGGCAATATTGACTAAGGATGATGCATTGCTATGCAAAACTTTTGCTAGCACCTTGGAGCTTCAAGCATTGGACTGGTTTGTGCAGTTGCCCGTTAATTCCATCTTGGGATAACAAGATTTTAAAAGAAAGTTTTTGGCAAGGTTTGGAGCTGTGGGGACTCAGCCAGCCATGCTACAAGAATTGATTGGAATCAAGCAAAAGGCGGGAGAAGGCCTTGTCACTTATACCAACAGATTCTTGCTAATTGCTAATCAAATTTCTGAGATTGATCCCAAGTATGTTATAATGATGTATATGTCGGGCCTATTGTCAGAATCTTTTAAAAGGGAGTTGAGGATGAGGTTGCCCGCGACTTTGAATGAATTGCATGAGCGAGTTAAGGCATATTTTGGTGGTGAGGACATTGAAGAGGGAACGTCTAGCACGACGAAGAAAAGCGTTAAAGACAGGATTGAGTATGTCAAGGATGAAAATGCGACTCAAGGAGGAGGTCGCGGGAATCAAGCTGGCGGCAGAGGTGGAGGCCGCGCTGGAGGTCGTGGGGTAAGGAGGATAGTGAGATTTTCAAGATTAAATGCCAGGCCGAGCGAGATTTTGAGGGCGGTGGAGTTACCAGCGGCATTTGAGATGACGGACAGAGGAAGAAGGAACTTGAATCAATATTGCAATTATCATAGATACAGAGGGCATGATACTGATGAATGTTACAACCTAAAGAAAGTGATTCAATCCAAGATTGATAGGGGCGAATTACAAGAATATGTGGTACCCGAGCAGAATGTAGAAGCCCGCGGAGGAAACGGAGATAGAAATGAGATATTGGTGATTCACGAGCCAGCGAGTATCACTTGTTTGAGTAATCAAATCATGTCCCTGTCGCATACTTGCCATATTCCTGCTTACCCGCCAAGTGAGGAGAGGATAATTAGCTTTAACTCTAAGCCATGGATGTCAACCAGTTGTGATTTCCATTGCTCCAGGGAACAGTATTCTGCACAGAGTGTTGGTAGATTCAGGAGCAAGCCGCAACATCCTCTATTATGATGCTTTCAAGAAGATGCGATATACTGAGGCTAATCTGGTGCCCTACAAGGGATTTTTGGAGGGATTCACAAACCATACTGTGCGGGTCAAGGGGACAATTTCGTTGGCAGTAGAGATAGGTGAAGGCGAGATGGTGAGAACCCGCACTGTGGAGTTTATGGTGATTGATTTGGTGTCTCCTTACAACGCTATTGTGGGCATCCCATTTATGTAGACATTTGAAATGGTTGTGTCCATCCCACATCAGCGAGTCAAATTCCCTACTCCAAAAGGGATTGCTTGCTTGAAGAGTGAAGTTAAGGAGGTGATTCAAAATAAAATTGAGATGCAAACTGCGGCAAGGGCAAGCACAAGTTCACTTTCTACGGCCTTGATGGTGCGAGATACAAGAATCAACATGATCACCGACTTAGGAGGGTATGATGACTGGGAGGAAACAGAAAGCATGAAGAATAAGTCGGCTATCATTGTTATTGATGAAAAGGTGGAAAAAGAAGTGATGCGAGAAAGTAATGATGGGCGAGATGCTGAGATAGAAATGGTGGAGGAAAGGTCGAAAGGGAATTTGATGGCATTGGTTGCAATGCAAGCTGAAATGGCATGGTCCAGATCCGCGAAATTTGTCAAAATGAAGGAACCTCTTATTGAGGAGATAGTGGATTCTGATAGTGAGGAATGTGATGAAAAAATTATGGTAGAAACACCTGAAGGTGTGTCGCTTGTCGAGAGAGATAAGGGGGAGAGCAGCGACAGAGGTGGTAAGAGATGTGTTAATAAGAGAAAGGCGACAGAGATGGAGGTAGATACGCTGCAAATGCAAGATGAGCCGGATATTCAGGCCGCCGAAGAATTGGAAGAAATAATCGTTAATGATGAATACCTGGAGCAAAAAATTAAAATTGGGAAACAATTAAAGAAGGAAGAGCGGGACAAGTTGGTCAAATATTTGCGGGATAGTGTTGATGTATTTGCCTGGAAACCAAAAGACATGCGAGGCATAGATGAGAATGTCGTCCTACACTGCTTGAATGATGATCCGAATGTAGAGCCCTTCAAACAGAAGGTGAGGTATCTTTCTGCGGAAAAGGAGAAGGCGGTGATTGGAGAGGTTGAGAAGCTATTAAAGGCGGGAATCATAGAAGAAATTACTTATCCAGTCTGGCTAGCTTGTCCAGTTATGGTGTTGAAGGCAAATAAAAAGTGGAGGATGTGTATAGATTTTACAGACTTGAATACGGCTTGTCCCAAGGATTGTTATCCTTTGCCAAAAATTGATAGATTGGTTGATTCCATTGCGGGGCATAAAGTTTTCAGTTTTATTTATGCGTATTCGGGATACCATCAAATCAAGATGCTTGAGGAGGACAAGGCCAAAACAGCGTTTAGAACCCCCATTGGCAATTTTTGTTACAAGATGATGCCTTTCGGCTTAATGAATGCTGGGGCGACGTATCGGAGGATGGTCAATAAAGTGTTTAAGTCGCAGATTGGGAGGAATTTTGAAGCTTACATTGACGATATGGTGATCAAGACCAAGGGGGAGGATCATTTGGTGGATCTCGCTGAGACCTTTGAGAATTTGAGGAAAAATTCAATGAAGCTGAACCCAAGTAAGTGTACTTTTGGGGTGACAGCGGGAAAATTCTTGGGATTTTTGGTAAACCGCCGCGGCATAGAGGCCAATCCGGAGAAAATTCAAGCTTTAATAGATATGAAGTCGCCCCGAACAATTCAGGAAATCCAAAGGTTGAATGGAAGGGTGATAGCGTTGGGACGATTTGTGTCGCGGTCGGCTGAAAAGTGTTTGCCATTTTTTAAGGTGTTGAAAGGGGATCAAAAATTCTCTTGGGACGAGAAGTGCGAGGAAGCTTTTCAGAAGGTGAAGAAATATTTGGGAAAGCCGCCAATTCTATGTAGCCCTGAAGAAGGTGATCACTTGTACGTATATCTTGCGGCTTCTAATCTCGCAGTTGCGGCGGTATTGATAAAGGAAGATGGCGGCATGCAGAAGCCGGTGTACTATGTGTCAAAGGCGTTAAGTGAAGTGGAAGCGAGGTACTTTAATGCAGAAAAGTTAGCCTATGCCCTGGTGATCGCGACACGGAAACTAAGAGCCTATTTTTTATCTCATCCTGTTACCGTATTGACCAATGCTCCTTTGAGGAAGATTTTGCAGCAGCCTGATTCAGCGGGAAGGCTCCTCAAATGGTCGATTGAATTGACAGAGTTCGACATTCAGTATGAGGCGAGAAAGGCCATCAAGGCCCAGGCACTGGCAGATTTTTTACTTGAAACCTCATTCACTTATGAGAGAGAGGAGATTGAAACACAGGGGGTTAAGAAGCGGAAAGCTAAGTCACAGGACCCGAAAGCAGAAGAAGAGCGGGAAAAACCAGCGGGATATTGGGAGCTTTATGTTGATGGGTTTTCCGCCAAAGATAAGGGAGGAGCGGGAATATCGCTGAGTTCACCTGAGGAGGACTGCAAATACGAGAAGGCTTTAAGGTTCAAATTCAACATGTCAAACAATCAGGCGGAATATGAAGCACTGGTGGCGGGATTGGAGTTGTGTCGAGATATAGGGGTTAAGCAGGTAATAGCCCACTCTGATTCCCAATTAATTGTTAACCAGGTGAAGGGCAGATATGGGGTGGTGAATCCAACTCTAGCAAAGTATTGTGATATGGCAAGGCAGATTTTGCAAAGTTTCAGTTATTGGGAATTGGTGCAGATAGATAGAGAGAAAAATGAACGAGCTGATATGCTGAGCAAGACCACCTGCGACAAAATAGAAGAGTTGCCCAAGAAGATTGTGATAGAGTTTGTGGAAGAGCCGACATACGATAGGCCGCTGATTATGGAGGTGGAAGTGGGCGAGAAAGATTGGGTCAGCGAGATGAAGGATTATTTGGAAAGGGAAGAATTGCCCCAAGATGAAGACAAGGCAAAGATTGTTAAGAAAATGTCGCCAAGATTCACCATGCAAGATGGAATTTTGTACCGCAAATCTTTCTCGCGCCCTTTAATGAGATGTGTGGAGCCAAGCAAAATTGATGAAGTTTTATTTGAAGTACATGAAGGAGTCTGTGGAGGTCATCCAGGAGCTAGAACCTTGGCCAATAAAATCATGTTTCATGGATATTATTGGCCAACATTGAAGAAGGATGCGGAAGAGTATGTGAGGAGATGTGATCAATGTCAGCGACACGCCAATATCCCTAGACAGCCCGCCACAGAACAGACACCTATTGTAGCGGCTTGGATCTTTGATATGTGGGGGATTGATCTCATAGGGCCTTTACCCAAAGCCAAAGGAGGAGCTCAAATGGTGGTGGTAGCTGTTGATTATTTCACAAAATGGATGGAGGCTAGGGCATTAACCTCTACCACTGAGGACCAGACAATTAGATTTGTAACGGAGGAGATTCTTTGTCGCCATGGAATGCCGCGAGCAATCATTTCTGATCATGGGCCGCAGTTCAGGAAGAAGTTTCATGGTTTTTGCTCAAACTTGAACATCAAACACTGGCAGTCCGCAGTTTATAGGCTGCAATGCAATGGGCAAGTAGAAGCCGCCAACAAACAAATCCTGGAAATTTTGTGCAAGAATATAGAGAAAAGGGGAGGTGCTTGGTTGGAGGAATTGTCTACAGCTTTGTGGTATGTCAGAACAACGGTCAAGGGATCAACAGGCGAGACAGCGTTTGCATTAACTTATGGCTCTGAGGCAATGGCTCCTGCGGAGATGGGTTTGCCTATACATAGAGTGACCTATTATGATGAAGTATTAAATGGCGACAGAAGGTGCTGCGAGCTAGATCTGGGTGATGAGAAGAGGCTTAGAGCGAGATTGAGAATGATCAACTATAAGCAGAGGATGAAGGCACAGCACGACAAAAAGGTGAACAAAAGATCATTCAGTGTAGGAGATTGGGTGCTAAGAAGCCGCGAGATTAAGGGTGCAACGGCGGGATTTGCAAAGTTAGATCCAAAATGGGAGGGTCCCTTTCAGATTGCCAAGGTCGTGCGAGAAGGGACGTATCATTTGAAGGAAGTGGGCGGCAAAGATGTCCCGAATGCATGGAGCGTAGATCACCTAAAGAGATATTATCATTGAAGAGATAAGGGTAATTTGCCTATCTAAAATTATTCTTATTAGATTATCTTTCATAGTAATTTAGATGAATATATGGAGTTTTCATTCATAAATGGAAGTTATAAATGTCTTGAATACTCTAAATGAAATGAAAGTATCATGAATGGATGATATACGTGTTTTGAATATTTTGAATAAAATGAAAGTACTAGAAACAGGCCTTTTACTGACGGAAATTTCCGTCGGTAAATCCACCCATCCGTCGGTAAATGGTTATTACCGACGGAATTAGTCCGTCGGGTTCCGTCGGAAATAATTGGTTGGTAATACCGACGGACAAATTCCGCCGGTATTTCCGGCGGAATGTCCGTCGAAAAATCTAAAATTCCGCCGGAAAACGTCCGTCGAAAATGAGTTACGCCGGCCGGTTAACCGGAGCAATATCCGGAGGTTACCGATGGAAATATCCGTAGGTAAATATAAAAAAATAAATAAATAAAACCCATTACCGACGGTTATAACCGTCGGAAATCATAAAATTTACCGGCGGATATGTCCGTCGGAAATTTAAACCCTAATCCGACGAATGTGTCCGTCGGTAATGAGTTTTATTTTTAATTTTTTATTATTTTTCGATTGATATTTCCGCCGGAAATTAGTATTATTTATTTATTTTTTATTAATTTACCGACGAAAATTTTCGTCGGTAATCTGGCCAGATTTTTTAAAAAAATATTCTGTTTTATTATTAAACCACCTGTAAAAGGCTGTAAACCTGTTCAAACAACCTGTTTTAAACAAATACAATTACAAACTACAAACACACACAAACAACCTGTTTCGCTTGTACATCAAATAAAATACATATGTTTGTCCAAATCAAGCGACATGGGAAGGGGAAAGGGGAAAGGGAAAACGGCCGGGGAAAGGGGGAAAGGGAAAGGGGAAACGGGAAAAGGGGAAAAGGGAAGGGGAAACGGCCGGGGAAAGGCCGGGGAAAAGGGGAAAAGGAAAGAGAAACTACATATGTTTGTTTGTTTGTTTAATTACATGTCAATGAAAATTCATGTTTAACAACCACGAGCGCTGCCGCTGCTGCTACCGCTACCACCACCATGCATGTATAAACCTATCAAGATATTAATTAAAAAACAATATATCAATATATATATACAAATAAAAAGACAATAATAAAATGTAAACATTATATATATGACATTTACAATTAAATAATACTTACTGGCCACTGGGAGAGATAGATATTTCCATTTTTCCTTCCTCATTAATAATTGCGTCCAAATTAACCCGCCCGGATGGTTCACTACGTCCAGAACCAGAAGTAGATCCCCTCCCTCCCGTCCTTGGTGAAACAAGACGATGGACAAAACCCGCAACCTTCCCTCTCTTTGAACGATTGCCACCTCGACCCAACATATCTAAACTAGTATATTATATATGTAGACAGAAAATATTATCAAGTAGAACAAAATTTAAATAGTAGGAAGCATTCAAAATAATGACTACATGTCCAAGCAAATTATGGAGTAAGATGTTTGCAGCCAATATACACTATGTGAAAAGAGTCCCACTACCACCATCACTACTACTACCACCACCACTACGTACTACCACCACCACTATTACCACTACTACCGCTACTACCACCACTACTACCACTACTATTACTAATACTACTACGTATACCACCACTACCACCACCACCACAAAATTAACAAAATAGAGAGGGGTAGAGAGAGAGAGGGTTTACATTTATAATGAGCTGGAGTGGAAAATATCAAGTCTTTTGCACAAGCATTTGGCCCAAAGATTGAAACTTTGAAAGTAGATTTACTATTATAATAATTAATCAGAAAACAAGAAAATCCCGAACTCCGAGTTTTGTATCTTCTACAAACCGAAGTTGGGGATTTTCTTGTTTTTCGATTAATTGGTAAATCTACTTTCAAAGTTTCAATCTTTGGGCCTAATGCTTGTGCAAAAACTTGAGATTTTCCACTCCAAAGATAACCCGTGGTAGTGGTTGTACGTGATAGTAGTGGGGTTGGCTTCTATCCCATCCCGAAATACACGTATGAATTGCAAATATCACTTTGTCTACTTGCTTTATAATCGAAAATCAAGAAATTTTGACAGCATAACCCCATGGTCTCCAAGTGCACGACGTAGACTAGGTCAATCAAACACTATCGATTAGAATCGACAGTGTGTAATCAACCATGTCTAGTATACACTCAGAGAACAATAGGATTAATGCAACTGAAATATTTCAACTATCGACTATTCAAGCTATTTTAATAGACAATAATGATATTTATATATATACATATACATATATGTATATTTTTATTGTTATTGTTATTTTTTTTTTTATTTTTTATTATTATATTTATTATTATTATTATTATTATTATTATTATTATTATTATTATTATTATTATTATTATTATTTATTATTATTATTATTATTATTATTATTATTATTATTATTATTATTATTATTATTTTTTACTTATTTATTTATTTTTTTCCAACAACCTTTTCACACGATGACATTCAAATTAATGACTACATGTCCAAGTAAATTATGGAGTAAGATGTTTGCAGTTTGCATTTAAATAGTAGAAATTATTTATTGTCCAAATCATGAGATAGATGTAATATTACATACTCCCTCCGTCCCAGCGAAAGAGCCATTTATTTCCTTTTTGGGCGTCCCATTTAAAAAGCCACTTTCCCAAAAAGGAAACCTTGAATCACTATTTTCTCCACTCATTCTCTCTCCTACTTTACTTTTACACTCACAACATTATCTTTCTTACATCACCACCCACTCATTCTCTCTCCTATTTAATTTTTCATACTCACAACATTTAAACTTTTTCTCTTTCCTACATCACATTTCTTATTTTGCGTGTCGGACAAATTTACCGACTCTTTCGCTGGGACGGAGGGAGTAGCATGTAAAGAGTAACCAAGTAAAATTGAAAATCATGAGATAGATATAATATTACAGTGATAAGTGATATAAAATGTAAACATTATATACAAAACATTATCTGAATTAAAACTAAACTGATTCATTCACTACAATCTTGATCACTATCACTACAAAATTCAATTTCTTCTTCACTAGTTTTCTCCTCGTCGTCGTCTTCTTCCCCATCTTCATCATCGAACCCAGATATATACCCTTCTCCTTCCTCATCCTTCACATTGTCATCATCGATTTCATTGAAAGTGACTTCCTCCCCTAGTGGACGGGTGTTTTCGGCCATTAATGCTTCATCCTCGACATTATCATTCAAGGAAATAATCGGAGGTATAAGCATTTTCTCTTCCTGATAACAATCATTTAATGATGAATCAATATTTGAAGTAGACGTTTTTGCACGCAATGGTATATCAAAAGTGCTTCTTGCTTTGGTTTTCCATACGGCCCACCATCCGCTAGACTCTCTTCGTCGACGGGGGTAGGGGGTCATATACACCTGTTGTGCTTGAGATGCAAGAATGAACACATCATCACCATTATGCCTAGAAGAATGCTTTAAGTCAACGAGATCAAAAGTGCCATGTTTTGTAATGCCTCGCTCAGCGTCCCACCACTCACAATTGAAAAGAACTACAGAATTTCCAAGCAAGTACTCCAATTCAATAACTTCTTTCAATACGCCATAATAATCGAGATTTCCCTTGAGATTGACCCCGCTATTCCAAGTTGATTTCGTTTGGCCATATTCTTCGATGTGGAATACGTAGCCATTGACAAAATATCCCTTATATACATTCACTCTTAAGGACGGACCGTGTGCTAATGCTTGTAATCTCGCAGCTTTTGCATCTCCAGGGTTGTTCAAAATCTAAATAAAAACACATAGATAGTAAAAAACTCGTACTTCAAATTCTATTAAAAACATTGAATTAATGAATTGGCATTTACATAATTATTAAACCAGGAGGGAAATTCGTTGTCTGTCCTTATTGAAATCAATTCAGGCGCAATGTCTCCGGCTGTTCTTCGAACATACTGCATTCAAGGAGAACATAAAGTTGCTTAGTTCGTATTAAAGTTATTAGGATTAACATTACTTAATAACAAATGAAGAATGCTTACTTCAAGTAGTCCTCGACCTCAGCACAGTTAAGGAGAATATAGAGTTTAGCCGCTTCTAATTCTTTTCTGCTTAGCATGCGCGTGCACTTTCTATTGCCAAGGAATCGACCAGGAGAAGAAAAAACTGAAATTTTTCCATCAGGATCAGTGACTCCCCCATCATAATTGCGTCCCACTTTATTGAACCTTGTCTCAATGTCTGGGTGAAAATATGTTGAAACAAACGACACAATTTCATCGACAATCACTGATTCAGACATAGATGCCTCAACTTTTGCTCTATTGCTCATTTTCTTTTTCAAACTCCCCAAAAATCATTCAAATGGATACATCCATCTATACTGAACAGGTCCTCCAACTCTAGCTTCATAAGCTAGGTGAATTGGTAAATGCTCCATTGAATCAAAGAAAGATGGCGGAAATATCTTTTCAAGCTTGCATATTGTCACCACAATGCTCTCTTCGAGTCTTTTCATATCCTCAACACGAAGAGTGCTGGAAGTCAATGCTCTGAAGAATTCACTCAATTCTGTTAGGGCAACCCATATTTCATTAGGGAGAATGTCTCTAAATGCAATGGGTAGCAACCTATCCAATAATACGTGACAATCATGACTTTTCAACCCATATACCGTCCCTTCTTTCACATTCACACAGTTGACAATATTAGATGCATACCCATCAGGAAGTTTCAAATCTTTCAACCACTGCAGAACACGTTGCTTATCCTCTCCTGACAGAATAAAGGGAGCAGCTGGTTTGAAATCTTTTCCATTAACTTTAGTAATGTTGAGATCTTTACGATTGCAAATCGCTTCAAGGTCTAGCCGACCCTTGTCTGTGTCCTTCGTTGAGGCCTTAAAACCCATCACTGTATTGAAAATATTGTCAAACACATTTTTTTCAATATGCATGACATCAAGGTTATGTCTTATCAAGTTCGTCTTCCAATAAGGTAACTCCCAAAATATACTCTTTTTAATCCAGTTATGGTCTTTACCAAATCCGTCTGGTCTATCCTTTGAAAACATCTTTCCCCACCTGACATCGCACACCTCAGGCACCTGCTCAAAAATATCCTCGCCACTCAGACGAGGAGGGGGGCCCCGATTCTCAACTCTATTTTTGGTGAAAGCATTCCTCTGTTTACGAAATGGATGGTTACTAGGAAGAAACCGTCTGTGGCAATCAAACCAACACTGCTTCTTGTAATGCTGAAGTGTGAATGCATCTGTATTTTCCATACAATACGGACAGGCCAATCTCCCATGTGTGCTCCATCCCGACATCATACCATAACCAGGAAAGTCATTAATTGTCCACATCACTGCAGCCCTCATGTTAAAATGTTGCAACTTGAAAGCATCCCATGTCTGGACACCATCATTCCACACTGTTTGAGTTCATCCATCGAGGTCGAAGATACACATCAATGTTTTTGCACGGATTCGAAGGCCCGGGAATGAACAAACTCAAATACATATAACGATCAGTCATACATACCCACGGGGGAAGATTATACACTGTGACTATAACAGGCCAACATGAATAAGATTTTGCCTGGTCCAAATGGAGAAAACCCATCTCGTACATATCCCTGACCTTATGTTTCTAGGATTCGCGGCAAAATCGGGGTAAGTGGCATCAAAATGTTTCCATGCTTCGCCGTCGAAGGATGAGTCATCACACCCTCTTCACGAGGACACTCTTTGTGCCAACGCATGGCTTCCGAGCTTTCTTTCAATGCGTAAATTCGTTACAACACGGGAATTAGCGGCATATAACGTAACTGCGCCCGAGGCACGTTTTCTTGTGCTTGGCACTACCACGGCGTTGTGGCTTATACCTACTAAGTCCACATATTGAACATGAATCGAGGCCCTCATTTTCTTTATAAAAAGCATGCACGATTCTTGCAAGCATCAATTTTAACATACCCAAGACCGATCTGCCCCACCAACTTTTTCGTCTCATAAAAATTGTGAACCATATTATTTTCTTCGGGTAGCATCCGTTGTCCCCATGACATTATACGATCATAAGTATCTTTGGCTCATATTTGTATCAGCCTTGATAGTTAGAAGCTCAGTCACTTGCTCTAACACTGTAGCCTTTGCACCAGGATGAATTTTCTCATTTGCAGAGTCCATTGAATCCATAAACTTCTTTGAAACGGGATTTGGTGCCTCTGTTGGATTAGGGTTCCAATCAAACTCTGGGCCAGCCGCATTTCGAACCATATCATCCAAACCGACAGACGGCTCCTCTTCATCAATCAAATGTTCAGGTTCCCTTGGCGGACCACTTGATACAGTAGGATGATTGCGAACACTTGTTTCAACAACATAACGCTCCCCGTGCGCTACCCATACCTTGTAACCATCAACAAACCCTGCCTCTAAAACATGTTTCTTTACCCATCCAACACTCAGATATTTTCTATTCTTACACTTTTTACAAGGACACCTAATCTTATCACCACACATGCACTGGGGGTGCGCTCTAGCAAACTCCACGAAATATTCTAAACCTTCTAAGAATTGAGGTCTGACACCCCTTCTACCGGGATTACTACGATTATCCATCCAACTACGATCTTCTCTAGACATAATTAACTCCTGCATTTCATAATGTATTAACAGTTTAGATGTAATTAACGCATTACAATTCCCTAAATTTGGATTACAAACTTAAAAGCAACAAGACATGTTTCTTTAGGTTTAGAATTGGGGTTGGCTTCTATCGCACACATCTATCACATTTTTTTAATTATTAATATTTTGAATAATTTTAAATATTAATATTTAATTCTTTGTTGTAAAGTATATCATTCCCTATGATGAAAGGACAATTCATGTCCATTAGGTTTAGAATTGGGTTGGCTTCTATCCCATCCCGAAATACACGTATGAATTGCAAATATCACCTTGTCTACTTGCTTTATAATCGAAAATCAAGAAATTTCGGCAGCATAACCCCATGGTCTCCAAGTGCACGACGTAGACTAGGTCAATCAAACACTATCGATTAGAATCGACAGTGTGTAATCAACCATATATGTCTAGTATACACTCAGAGAACAATAGAATTAATGCAACCGAAATATCTCAACTATCGACTATTCAAGCAATTTTAATAGACAATGATGATATTTACAAATCATATAATCGTGCATTTAAAGACTGTCCACACGGACAATTTAAGAATCGATGACTACATGTTGACCTCAACATGATAAGTTAAAGATTCTTAAACGGGTTTCTAAGCTTTTGTGTTTCAACCGTCACAACGTCACGTCGTAACATTAATTTTTATTCATTAGCGTAAAATGCATAATTTTACAATAATGAATTAACACACACATCTATCATAATATTTTGAATAATTTTAAATATTAATATTTAATTCTTTGTTGTAAAGTATATCATTCCCTATGATGAAAGGACAATTCATGTCCATTAGGTTTAGAATTGGGTTGGCTTCTATCCCATCCCGAAATACACGTATGAATTGCAAATATCACCTTGTCTACTTGCTTTATAATCGAAAATCAAGAAATTTCGGCAGCATAACCCCATGATCTCCAAGTGCACGACGTAGACTAGGTCAATCAAACAATATCGATTAGAATCTACAGTGTGTAATCAACCATATATGTCTAGTATACACTCAGAGAACAATAGGATTAATGCAACCGAAATATCTCAACTATCGATTATTCAAGCAATTTTAATAGACAATGATGATATTTACAAAACATATAATCGTGCATTTCAAGACTGTCCACACGGACAATTTAAGAATCGATGACTACATGTTGACCTCAATATGATAAGTTAAAGATTCTTAAACGGATTTCTAAGCTTTTGTGTTTCAACCGTCACAACGTCACGTCGTAACATTAATTTTTATTCATTACCGTAAAATGCATAATTTTACAATAATGAATTAACACACACATCTATCATATTTTTTAAAGGGTTAATGACAATTTAGGGCCTGAAGTATAGGGGCGGTACCACATTGGGGCCTGAAGTCTTAAAACTATCAATTTAGGGTCCAAAGTTACAATTTTGATCAATTTGAGGCTTTTTGACGGAAAACGTTAAAAAAACCCGTTAAGTGACCATGTGCGATGCACATGAGATTCAGTGAGGGCATTTTGGTCATTTCAGAGACTTCAGGCCCTAAATTGACAGTTGCCCTATAAATAATAAATAATAAATATTTAGTTTTTTTTAAACAAAAAATAATTAGTATATTTAAAATATTGATTTAAAAAACATTAAATAAAAAAATAATATTATTTTCTAATTTACAATTTTATAATTTATAATTTCTGATTTAATTTTGATAAAATTATAATTTTATAAGTTTATAATTCTGGAATTGAATAAAAAAAATTAAAAATATAATAAACACATAATCCGCCACCACCATCACCGTTTCACCCCACCATCACCATCCATAAATCAGAAAAAAAATCCTTAAAACTCTCATTCTCTCAAGGACCCCTCCCAATCTCCTCCCCCACCTACCTGTTCCTCCCAACCCGCCCCCACATGCCCCCACCTTCATTAATTTCGGCGAACACGACAATGGCAAAATCATCGTCAAATGAGCTCATTCTCTCCCTCTCCGTCACATAACACCCCTTTACCGTATCCACCTCACAGCCGTCATCGATTCTCGCCTCCACGTTTTCCAAATCTGGGTTGTGCGTGTATGATGTGATGGGATTTGAGGGGTTTGATTGGAGGGGTTTACATGAATTTTGTTGCTCATTTCTTATCTCTTCTTTGAATGTTCAAAATTGTTGGCCTGAATTTTAGATGGATATGAGGCGGCAGGCTGTTCTGATGGGGGTGGGGTGGAATTGCCGGTGATGAAATCAAAAAGAAGGGGAAGATGAGCTGGGTTCGGAGGAGAAGAGGCGGAGGGATTTGAAATGGGTGGTGGACAGACGGGAGAGATCGGAGAAGACGGTGGGTTTAAGAAGGGGTGACTTTGAGGCGGAGATGTGGGGTTCATGCGGTGGTTGAAGGCGGCGAAAATGGAGGAGATGGCTTGGTGCCGGGATTAATGGTTCCACCCACAGGCACAGGACAACTTGATTGTATTTCCTATTAAGGTTTCATTCACATTGTTTATCAATCTATACGTGTGGGTTATATTCACTAATATTTTCCTCTTTTCTTTCTGTAAAAAAATCCAAAATAGAATTCCAATTCTAGCTGGATCTCATTATATTTGTCAAAAATTGGAAACATTTGGTTCAAAAGCTATATTAACTTGAATATTTAATGCCCAAATTTGGGTTTAAATATAATAATGTTACTAAAATAATTTATTAATGTTCCAAAAAATATTTTATAAATTGGATAATTTACTAATTATTTTTTGTAAAAAAAAAAATAAATATTTTTATTTATTATTTTATAGGAAAAATGACAATTTAGGGCCTGAAGTCTGGGCTGAACGCGAAATGACCAAAATGCCCTCACTGAATGTCACATGCCTCGCACATGGTCACTTAACGGTTTTTTTTAACGTTTTCCGTCAAAAAGCCCCAAATTGATCAAAATTGTAACTTTGGGCCCTAAATTGATAGTTTTAAGACTTCAGGCCCCAATGTGGTACCGCCCCTATTCTACAGGCCCTAAATTGTCATTAACCCTTTTTTTAAATTATTAATATTGTGAATAATTTGAAATATTAATTCTTTATTGTAAAATTTGAAATTTTACAATGATGAATTAAATTAACATTTATAAACAAGATAAGAGTCGTTCTCATCCACAACTATCAAAACCCAATCTCATCTTAGACCAAGAAAGACAGAGCAAACAAGTTCATTGCCGTTTGAGTAAAGGATTTTCTGTTTAATAAGAATTTTTTTTCAGTTTCACTGTCCTCCTCTCTAAGGATCTCAAGTGATGTTTGAGATCCTTAGAGAGAAAGAGGACAGTGAAACTGTAAAAACTTTTATTAAACAGAAAATCCTTTGCTCAAACGGTAATGAACTTGTTTGCTCTGTCTTTCTTGATCAAAGAAGACGAATTTTGATAGTTGTGGGTGAAAAAGGCTCTCATCTTATTTATATTTTAACTTTAGACATTAATTAGTAAAGCAGTCTAAACACATCAAAATTGCATTCAGCTCCACAATGCATTTACAAACATTTATCTCTAATCAAACATATTATTTCACAAATAAACACACATTTTTTAGGCAATCAAATAATTATATTGAATCATATACGATACACATATAAAACAAGACATAGTAATAGTTACGGGATAACCAAAGCTCCTGAGCCTCTTATTCAAATAATTTCCCATTCCATTATCCCTAATATCTATAAACAAACAGCAAGTTCATATAAAAACCAACTCCTTGTGCAATTTCAACATTTGTTTAATCCGTAGGCCCCTCACACATAAGACACATTGATAACACAAACATACATTTTTAATACCTCAAACCCTACATTTCTAATTGCACACACACAAACACACAATAAACAATATCGTATTTGTTTTAGGATAATGAATATATTCACTAACGATAAATATTTTATATTTATCGAAAAATTAACAAGTAGCAATTCAAAATCAAATCAAAACCTGAGAGTGACGGCGATGAACGGCGAGCGAGGGCGAGGAGGAACGGCGACTTCTGAGACGTGACTGATGAGTGAGAGAGAAAGTGAGTGAGAGAGAGAAATCGAGTGAGAGAGAGAACGATTGAGAGAGAGAAAGTGAGAGAGAGAGAGAGAACGTACCGGCGACGGCAAACGACGATGGAAAGAGATGGCGGCGACGGCGTGTTCTTGGCGAATTACTGATGAGAGAGAGAGAGAAAGTGAGAGAGAGAAATCGAGTGAGAGAGAGAAAGCGATTGAGAGAGAGAAAGAGGACTTACCGGCGACGGCGAGGCTCGGCGGCGACGGCTTGGCGTTAGGGTTCGTGAACGACTGAGGAAGGAATGAAGGAGGCGTAATTAAAATGAAGCGTAATTAAAAATGGGGAAGATACGCGTATATATATGGCTTTGTTACCGACGGACGGAGTCCGACGGTAATACCGACGGACCATGTCCGACGGAAATACCGGCGGAAATACCGACGGAATTTCGTCAATTACCGATGGACAAAACGAAATTTAAAAAAAAAAAAATTCTCGGTAAATTAAAATAAATTTCCGTCGGTAAAAGAAAATTTTTCGTCGGTAAATGAAAATTTTCTGTCGGTAAAAGTCCGTCGGTAATGACCCTGTTTCTAGTAGTGAGTATGAAATTTTATGACTCAAATTTGTTTTGCTGTTATTATACTTTGTACTATAATAATGTTCATGTGGTAAGTCGCTAAAAGCAGAAAAAGAAAGTCGCTTGGAGTAAAGTTGCCTAAAGACAACTTCACTTTTTCGATGGGAGTATAAGTATATGGTGTTATCTCGCCAAAGATAAGAAGGTAAAAGGTTTTTGATGAATTATCAAAAGAAATTGCAATTTGCATGAAAGTGCAAGGGAAAGAGAGTCTATCTCGCCTTTATGGCATGTAAAGATATGACTATAGAAAAGAAAGTCTACGGACTATAAACATGAAAGTCCCATCTCGCCTGAATGGCATGTATATGGATGCGACTATAAAAAAGAAAGTCTACGGACTATAAACATGAAAGTCCCATCTCGCCTGAATGGCATGTATATGGATGCGACTATAAACGAGAAAGTCTATACCGACTATAAACGAGAAAGTCTATACCGACTATAAACGAGAAAGTCTATACCGACTATAAACGAGAAAGTCTATACCGACTATAAACGAGAAAGTCTTTACCGACTATAAACGAGAAAGTCTATATCGACTATAAACGAGAAAGAAGCCCATCTCGCCTGAATGACATGTAAAGGTGCGGCATGCATGAAAGAAGGCACATCTCGCCTTAACGACATGAAAATATGTCGCTAAAGGGAAGAGGTATCCATCTCGCCTGAATGGCATGAAAAGATGTGGTTCAAGGAAAGATATGAAGGCAAAAAAGAAGGAAATTATTCTAAGTAAGAATCATGAAAAAAGGCAAGGAAAGAGAAAGAAAAACAAAGATCAACGACAATATGAGCCGCGTTGTATGCACTGTAAGTAAAGTCGCCTAAAGACGACTTCACTTTTTCGATGGGAGTATAAGTATGGGGTACCTGTTATGCAAAATGATGATTTTTGATGAACTATCAAAATAAAATAGATATGAATGATGAAACGGGCAAGAAAGCATAAAAATAAAAGGGCAAGCTCGAAGGCCGTGAATATACATTGTTCAGAGGCACACAGGCCCAAATAAAAGAAAGCAAATTGTTTAAGCCACCAAGGCAAGTTACAAAGTTATCCAAAAGTACCAAACACAGAATCAAGTTAAGCAGTGGGTTCATCTGACGGTGCGGGTTGAGTAGAACTGGAAGCCGCTAACGCGAGATTCTTAGCATCATCCAAGATTTTATGTTTGAGCTCAAGTTGATCACCCCACAAAGCCATGACATTGGGAACTTGAATAGGCGCGGGATTCCAAGGAGCCTTGCCCAATAATGCATCTTCTTCAGCCAAATCTTTAAGTTCATCCGCGGAAAAAGGAACCAAGGGATGACCACGGCGGCAAACCTCGCTGAAAATTGGCTCTGATCCCAATTTGGCAAGTCGCTCAATTGTAATGGCGGGGATTTCAGAGGCATCAGCCGCGGCAGCTCGCATAACTTGAAGAGAGGTTTGATCACCAATATCAATAAGGTCTTCCTTGAGTTTGGCCACATCAGCATTGAGGGAAGTGATTTCAGCGACTTTCCCAATTATTTCTTCTCGCAACTTGGCTATCTCGCCTTGGAAGAATTGAGTGTCAGCGGCATGAGTCTTCTTTAAAGTCTCATTCTCGCTCAGAAGTTTGGCGGCATTTTCCTTGACAGAATTAAGCTCAGCGGTAGCATTGTTGAGGTCAGCTTTGGCGGCAGTGAGTTCCGTGTTGACAGTCGCGAGTTGATCCTGGGAATTGGTTAAGTCAGTCTTTAACTTGTCTCGCTCTCCCTCCAAGTTATTGATAGTTGCATCCCGCCTTCCGATCCGACCGCGAAGAGTTTCCTTGTCCTTCCTCAGAATTTGATTGGCAATGTCTAACTTACTCAGATCTTTGGTAAGGCGATGATTTTTCTCGGTTATACCCATAATGGAAGCCCCAAACTAAAGAAAAAAGAAAGGTTAAGTCAAAGGAAAAAATGAACAAAGTTGCAAATTGATTAAGAAATGGAAGAGCGACATACCAATGAAAAGTGAATTCCGGCTTGGCAAGCGGCATGGTCCACATCCATGTCCGTAACTCGCTGTACCTGGATCGGGTCACTGGCGCGAATCAGAGCTGAGCTACCAATCAAGCTCTCCTCAACGTCGCGAGTTTCGTTAATTAGTCCCTTTAAGCGGGGGACTTTGGCTGCCTCTTTGCTCAGCTCATAAAGCCCGTCAAAAGTAGTGGGCTTCACAAAATCTTCTCAGAGCCAACTGGGATCAGGGAAGCTAGCGGGAATATGTGGGTCGCGAGGAGTTGGAGGTGAGTTGGAAGTGTTGGTTAAATCGCAAATCTCTATCTCGTGAGAAGGAGGAGGATCATCATTCTGAATGGGCTCAATAGCATCCTCCGCAGGGGCGGGAGAGTTGGTTTGGACAGAATCAGAAGGAGGAATTTCAACATCTTCTTCAACATGAGTGGCAGTAGTTGGCGGGACAGAAACTGGCGGGAGATTGCTCTCAGTAGATGGCAAGGTTTGAGTAGTAGCACGATTCGGCAGGATAGTCTGTGAAGCAGGAGGAGCGGCACTGGGTGAAACCGCAGCGATTCTTTTTTGTCGCTTTGCTCGAGTGTCAGGATTAGTTGGTTTGGCTTTAGCCTTGGATGAACCTTGGTCTTTCTCCAAGGCGATTTCTTCTGTGTCTTTGCCATCGCGGGATAACGGCAGTGGAAGGTTAGCGGGAAGGAGGCCGAGATCAGCATCGCGGGCACTGGCAAGTCTTTTCCTTCTCTTGTCAGTGTCCAGGTTGGCGACTTTCCATGGACTTAGCGCGATGATCTGGAAACAAAGAAAAAGGAAGTTAAAAGTTAGAGTTATTCAAGTATAAGCCAAATGGAAAAAAGAATAAGGTTAAAGAAGAGACATACAAAGAACAGTATTCATGGCGGAACAATTACGAGTACCCTTGCACGATTGGCACTCATGAGCGTATTTGTTGTCCGTATGCCGCTCCCATCCATCAAAGTAAACGTGACTTATTGGAACCCGCGGCGGGATGAGGGGTAAGTTGTCTGCAATCCCAACTTGATCAAGAAGGGCTCTATCTCGCAAAATGCCCCTCCAGGAAATGAGAGGTTGAGGTGTACCGTCAGGAGAATCTGCGGGGAGAGTAACAAGGGAACGAATGGCGGCACAAAGGGCATTGTCGCCAACAACAGAAGCATCTCTGGTTTCAATTTGGGGTTTGATGGGGTGGAGATCAGCGAGATGAGACCACCCTACGCGAGAAACAATGAAGAGTGGGTCGCTCAACCATTCATGTACTTTGGCGGGCAAAGGAGTAAGGACTTTGGGGCCTCGCTGGTATTGGAGGGAAAGGCGGGTTTCTTCTATCCCGTCCTCAAGTTTGTTGGTTTGCTTATATCCTTTGAATAAAGTAACTAAGGATGTAACAGTGGGTTCCTTTCGTAAGGCGCGACAGATGGCAATGAAAGTGGTAATGATCCTAAGGGCGTTGGGGTGAATTTCTGTGATCATAGCTTGGGCTTTGTATAAAACATCACAAAGAAAAGGGTCTAAGGGGATTCTAAGACCGGCCTTGAATTGGGAAGGAAAAACAACTATGCCGTCTCTCATTTCTCTTAAGTGTTTGAGAGATGTATCTCCTTGGTAGTCAGATATATGGTAGATGGAATGGTCCATATGGTAAAGAGTGTGCCAAGTGGTAATGGGATTAGGAAAGAGGGAACTTGTATCAGGAGCGAGAGAGGATCCCGCCTCAGTATGGGCGGGATTGATGAAAAGGTTACCTTCATTTATGTTTAGATTTTGAACCCCGGTTGAAGGGGGATTGCTGGATGTCGCTGGGGGATTGCTGGATGTCGCTTGATCAGCCATCTCGCGGGAATCACTGGAAGAAGAAGAAGAAGAAAGGACATATTTATAATGCATCCTACGTTTGGAAAAGGGGTCAGCGACACAGTAGGATTCGGATGAGTCGCTTAAATTGGGGTCATACTTATCTTTGATAAATCGGACCAATTCTTTATGGGAAGTAAAAATATGGGACATAGGGGCTGAAAGGGGAAGGAAAAAGCGGCCTTGAATCTCAAGGGAGTCAATTACTGAGGGATCTACCCAATTCTCAACAAGTAATCTAACTATGTCGGCCTTGGGCAATCTCGCCCAAGTAGTTCGCAGGCGTCTATATAAGCCGCCTGAGACTTGACATCTACCGTACCTAACTCGCCTAGCACAGTTCTTATATCTCGCCATGAAGGGTAGTTTGGGAAAAAATTTAAGGGACAAAAGGAATAACAAGACTCAAACAGTTGGGAGAAAAGGGAAAATAAAAAAATGAGGGTTTAAAGAATACGAAGGGTTTGAAGAAGTGTTACCTGGTAAATAAGAAGATCTTGGTCGGAAAAGATGAAGGGCCACCGGAAAAGATGAAGAGACGCCGGAAGTAATGTACAAATCTTTGGGAACAAAGAAAAGAGGCTCCAAAATCAACTTCAAATAGCAAATAATGAACGGAATGGGATTTGGGAAACAATTTTAGTGTCAAATCTAGAAAAGAACGGTGGAAATGTGAAGAAAGTTCGTCGGAGTCGAAGTTTGAGGTTGCCGGAATTTAGGGTAATGGAGTAAGAAAGCGAAGAGTAAAAAGAGAAATTGTGAATAGAATGTGGTATTTATATGAGAGAGGAATTAGGGAAAGTGATTGATGTGACGGTTGAGGTGAAAATTTAAAATTTCTCCCTCATAATTTGGCACGATTCCCAAATGACGACACATTGATTTTTGAGGGCGCATCAGGGAGGTGACACGTGTATGGAAAGGGGGCATTAACGATTTAGCTTCTTGGAGAAGGAATTATATGTCGCGGAATAGCGAGACAGTGAACGTCAAGTTTTTGGCGAGACCATAAATGAATCTCGCCTCAAACTTAGGGGCTTCTGATGCTGCACAAAAATAATGGTTGGGCCTGGGCCTGGGCCAAGTCCATAGGCGAGAAATGATCAAGTAGGCCCAAAGCGAGTCAAGGTCCAAGAATAAGATAGTGATAATGGTAGCCCAAGTATGGATTGCGGGAAAGTATGTAGGAAGATATCCCGCCAACATGCAATGAAAGGGAAGCTCAAGGTAGCTAAAGCGAGACAAGGTTAGGAGAATGGCGAGATATTGATAAACAGCGATATAATGAGGTAAGCCCGCAAGAAAATGGGACGTGTCGATATAATGCATGGTTAATCATATCCGGCGAGAGACGAGGCTTATTGAGTGTGGTATGTAAGAGGCGGCATATAAATATCTATGAAGTGGGACCCATTGGACGGTTAGACATTGGGAAAAGTGATCACATGCTTTGAGTTTTGGAGGACCAATGGAAGGAAGACACGTGGAATGAGGCATGGAACGTGAGGGCAGCATGTGCATGGCACGAGGGAAAGAGGTATAAATATAAGGGATCTTCATCCCTATCAGGTACGTACACACACACCCACGAAACACCTTTCCAGATTTGAGAGTTTTTCTTGTTCAGAGCAGATTCTTATCCTCACGCCGGAGGGGCTTACGCCGGAGCCGCCCCCGGTTTAGTCACGTTTGCTTGTGTGCAGGCGAGAAGAAGGAGCCGGAGCTATCACGATTGGATTACAACGGTGTGTTGCTGCTTGAGGAAATTCCTGGCAACATCAGACAGTATCAATTGGTGTGGAACGGAGCAAAAAGGAAATAAGTATCAATTGGTGTGGGACAGAGGGAGTATATATACTCCCTCTCTATGCATAACAAAGCCTTCATTTCTTTTTTGCAACGGAAATTAAAGAAAATGTTATAATATCTGTAGTATAGTAAGTAATGTTAGTATGATAGTATGAAAAGTATGATAAAATTGTGAGTATATCAATTGTGTCTTATTAATAATAAAATTATATAAAATTTCTTTTTTGGGAAACAAGAATTATGGGTCACCCAAAATGACAAAATGAAAAACTTTGTTATGGGACGGAAGGAGTATATATACTCTCTCTGTCCCGCTTGAAATTACACTTTTTACCAAAAATGTTATCCTATTTGAAACTAAACACTTCAAATTTGGAAAAAAATTATAGTATTTTATTAATGAGACTCAATTTTACATTCACAACAATTTTTCACTTATTATTCTCTATCCACTTTCTCTTTCCTACCTCATTTTTCATACTCACAACACTAGTACGTACTCTCAAACACTTTTCCTTAACAAATCGGAAGATCTTCACAAATGAAAACATTATTGTATGCAACAAGAAAACACTCTATGAAATGAAAAAAAAAAAAACAAACTACAAGAAAGTTACATTTAAACCCTAATGACCTGAAAAAATCCACCAAACCAAACCATTATTTACAAACAGCTTAATATCCTCTATTACAGGAAACTCAACCATGACGAGGAGCCGAAGGTGGTTCGAGGTGGCCGACACCAGGGCTTGGTCCCGGAGTTGTTGGTCTGAAAGCAGTTGTCTCATACTTCTTGTAACGATTCTCGATACTAGAACTCCGAATAGGCATAGCGGGTTGCAATGGTGATGATGTTGTCAAATAGAACTGTTGTTGTATGAGGATAAGAAGCATAAAAATGGCTAGGGTTTTGAGTCTACTTGAAGAAGCCATGCAATATTGTTGGGAAAATAGATAGCTTTAGCTAGGCTTTGGAAAGCTTGGGTGAAAATAGATTGATGCACATGGTAGGACTTGGAAGAAAACATATATAACTAAGAAAAGTACTTTGAAGTGAAGTGATGGGATTATTTTCCAATCAGAGTAAGGATAATATTTCTTGATACATTCCAATTAAGGTGTTTTTCCCAATAATTAACCACCCACTGATATTTCAAAAAGATGCAAATGCCTTGAGTAGACATCACTAACAACAAAATGTTTTTAAAATTTAAAGTTCCATTAGTTTAGTGCCTTAAGATATACTCCCTCCGGTCCACTACCAAAAACTGTGACGCAAGAATTAAGGAAAAGTATGAAACAGAAATAGTGAGAGTGGGTGTTTGTGAGTATAAAAAATTAAATAAGAAAAAAAATAAGTGGGAGAAATAGTAAGTAAATTGGTGTTATAAGACTAAGTACAATAGGTTAGTTGAAATGAGAATGAAATATAAGTTAGTTAGTTGAAATAGTGTAATGGGTTAAATGAAAGGGGTTAAATGAAAGGTGAGAATGAAAGTTTTCATCCTAGTTGAAATGGGTTAATTTAGTTTGTTGAAATGGTGTAATGGGTTAAATTAAATGAAATGAGAGGATGAAAGTTAATTTAGTTATTTTTAATAATAATTATCGTCATTTATTCAATTATTTAATTACAAAAAAAATTAATTAAGTGTGAAATATTTTTTTATTTATAAATAATAATAATAATTATTATTATTTTACTAATCATAAAAATAGAGAATATAAATAAAATAAAAGTGACGGGGTATAGAATAATGAGTTGGAGGGAGTTGAAATTTAATTTAATTCAACCATTGTAGAGTGGTTAAATGAAATGAATAGTTGAAATATGAGGTGGATGAGATAAAGTGGTTAAATGAAATGGGGGGTTAAATGAAACCATTGTGGATAGTCTAAGTATAAAAGTAAAGTATGAGAGAGAATGAGTGGAAAAAATAGTGTAAAAACTTTGTCATTTTAGCCATTATTCACTCACGTTGTAAGACTAACGACAAAGGAAATAATTCTCCACTCACTCACGTGGGACGGAGGGGGTATTGTACTAAGTTATGCTACAAGCTATGTGGAACTGGGTTTTTATAGGATTTGGGGCGATAACCTAACACCGGATAGCAGTCGGGGCGAGGTGTATGAGCGAGAGCGAGATCGAGCGTAGCTAATTAAAAGAATAGTAAATGACGAGCCAAGAAAAATGACTAAAATGCTATTAATACAGGACGAAAATAAAAGCCGTCAACGAGAAGCAAATGGAGGATCAAGATTACGGACTCACCGGACTGCTTCCCGGTACAACCCATAAATCCATTTTTTATAAGTTGTCCATCACTACTCTGTTGGAATATTTGGTATATGCGGTATGGAAGTTCATAGTTCTATGACTTTGAAGCTTCTTTGGGTTGAACGAATTCGGCGAAGAGGGAAATCACGTCTGAAGGCACTGTGCTCTAGGGCGGCCGCGCTCATGTCAAGGGCGACCGCGCTTGTGCACCAAGGCTTGACGTGATTTAACTGTTGTCTAGGGCGGCCGCGCTTGGGACTAGGGCGGCCGCGCTTGTGACGGGCTTTGTGTCTGTCTGGGCCGAATTTCTGTTTCCAAACCCTAAAATTACCCCATGTATAAATATTAAACTTCCTCCAGCCGTGAATAAGTAGAAAAATTGAAGAGAAACACCATTCTCTTGCTTTCTTTCACTATTCGATTACTCCCCGTTCATAGAGATTCGTTCGTGAGATTCAAGACGACTGAGATAGGACCACCGGTGATTAGCTACCTGTGTGCTGCTTTGTGGTACGTAATCCGTGATCGTTTTATCCTCGGAGAAATTTGCCTGTACCTGAGTTGCACCAATTGGGGGCAATATTTTCTCTTAGGACAGTCTTCCTAAGGCGACTCGATCAAATCACGATAAGTTTTCTAATCATCTGTTTACTTGTTTCTGTTCTGTTTTCCTGATCCTGTTCCATTGCTTTCGATTTTGCTATTGGCTTAATTGGTACGTTCTTGACTTGATCAATAAATTCCCGACTGTTGATTAAATTGTTTATTTAATCTGTGGTGCAATAATTTGATTTCCAACAGTCTAAGAGAAAATATTTTTATTTGATCATGTCTGGTAGTTCCTCTAGCTCTCCCTTTAAGTCCCTAGTTGACACCTCCGATCTTCCGGAGAAGTTTGGTGGCAAGAACTTCAAGCGTTGGTCTGAACGCATGAAGATCTGGCTGTCAATTAAGGGCATGTCTCGGTATGCCGACATCCAAGTGTCCCGCTACGAATGGTGATGATCCAGTTAATGTGGCCTGGCGTTAAAGCGTGGAAGGAGCAGATGATGTTGTTCGAGGATGCATTACAGTCGGCTTTATCGAATGCACTCTTTGATGTTTATTGCTCTGCTCCTCTCACTGCTGCATCACTGTGGGATTCGCTTTCCAAGAAGTACAACACCGATGACTCCGGTGTGGAAAAGTACCAAGTGGGAAAGTTCCTGAATTATCACATGAGTGAGGGAAAGTCGGTTACCGATCAAGTGCACGAACTCCAAATCATTTTGCAATCACTCAAGGATGCTGACATGGGACTTCCTGATAAGTTCGCTGTCATGGCTATCATTGAGAAGTTTCCTAGATCTTGGGGAGAATTCGGTATGACCCTCAAGCATCGTACTGGAAGCTTGACACTCAATGAGTTGATAAATGCAATTGCGATTCAGGAGGTGCATAATGGTAACCAACCTAGCGTACCTGTGGAGGCTGCTGCTAATATGATAACCGGCAAAAGCAAGTTTAAAGGAAAGGGTGTGAAAATTCACTCTAAGGATAAAGAAAACCATGATAAACTTAAAGTTAAGAAAAATAACTTTAGAAAGCCAAAAGCAAAAACGAATCTGCTGAATTGTGGAGAAGGTGGACACTTTTCTAGGGACTCGCCCGTCCAAGAAAGGAAAAGGACCACAAGCCTCTGCCGATGACCATCCCGTGTCAACATGGTGTCGGGTCCGAAGGATTATGATGATCCCGACTCGACGCACTGGAGTTGACGATCGACCCGCAATGTTACAAAGTATGTAACTTCTTATCCCGAAATCTTTACTGTCTATGAACCCAACGAGTGGCTAGTTGACACCGGGCAAATGTGCACGTTTGTGGCCGATAAATTGCTATTTGTGTCTTACCACTGAGCGTGGTAGATCGGTGACGATGGGAAACTCTAGTGCCGCAAAGGTGCTTGGGGCTGACGCATGGACACGAAGTTTCCTAATGGGCGCATTCTTACCTTGCATCGAGTGTATCACGTTCCTGATATTCGTCGCAACATTATTAGTGGTTCTAGTCTAGTTAGGGAAGGATTTGAGATTTCATTTAAGTGTAATAAGGTCATAATTTTGGATTCTGGTAGTTTTGTGGGGAAAGGTTATTCCTCGGATGATTTATTTAAAATTAGAGTTGAAACTGATGTTTGTTCGCACAATAATTTTAGTTCTATTGATTATCCTGTTTCTTATTCCATTGAATCTTCAAATGTTTGGCATGGTCATTTAGGACATATTAATTATGATTCTGTGAAAAGAATGATGAATTTAGATATTATTCCTAAACATGCTATTGATAAGAATTCTAAATGTCATGTATGTGTTGAAGCTAAATCTACAAAAGGTCCGTTTAAGTCGGTTGTGAGAAATTCTGAAATTCTAGATTTAGTTCATACTGATATTTGTGAATTTAATGGCGTGTTGACCAAAGACAAAAAGAAATACTTTCTCACCTTTATTGATGATGCTAGTAAATACTGTTATGTCTATTTGCTTAGTTCTAAGGATGAAGCATTAGATAAATTCATTATATTTAAGAATGAAGCAGAAACACAAACCGGCAAGAAACTTAAACGGTTAAGGTCTGATAGAGGAGGTGAATATGAGTCTAACCCCTTCATGTATTATTGCCAAGAAAACGGAATATTACATGAAGAGACTCCTCCCTACACCCTCAATCAAATGGTGTTCTTGAACGTAAGAATAGAACCCTTACCGATATGATTAACAGCTTTACTCATAAGTTACGATCGCCCAAATATATGTGGGGAGAGGCTTTGAATACGGCTTGCCATATTCTGAATAGAGTCCCTCCTAAACATAGAATGGAAAGTCCGTTTGAACTTTGGAGAGGTCGACAGGCTAGCTTGAAACACTTAAAAGTGTGGGGGTGCCTTGCAAAGGTACTTGTACCCGCACATAAAAGGAAAAAGCTTGGACCTAAAACTGTTGATGCTATCTTTATAGGTTATTCTGAAACAAGTTATGCATTGAGATTTCTTATTATAAAATCTGAAATTTCTGGCATAGATGTGAACTCTATAGTTGAGTTACGTGATGCAACATTTTTTGAGGATGTGTTTCCTATGAAGGACGGACTTCCTAAGGAATCTAACCCAACCACTAATTCCATTCCTGCTCAAGTAGAGGAGATGACAAATGTGGGGGTTGATTCCAGTGCAACTCATTCTGACGATGAGATTGAACCAAGGAGGAGCAAAAGGGCAAGGACCACCAAGGACTTTGGAAGTGATTTCATCACTTACAATGTCGAGGGTGATCCTTTAACCTTCAAAGCTGCTATGGCTACTTCTGATGCCAAGCAGTGGAAGGATGCTGTTAAGAGTGAGATGGATTCTATTGTCTCTAATGGGACATGAGAATTGGTCGATCTCCCTCCTGGTTATAGCACGATAGGATGTAAATGGGTCTTCAAAAGGAAACTGAAACCGGATGGAACCGTTGACAAGTTTAAGGCTAGGTTAGTGGCTAAGGGATTCAAGCAAATGGAGGGAATAGACTATTTCGATACCTATTCGCCAGTTGCTAGAATGACTACAATCCGAATGCTTATAGCATTGGCCTCGGTATATGATCTTCCTATCCATCAGATGGATGTTAAGACCGTCTTCTTGCATGGCGATCTAGAGGAAGAAATTTATATGGATCAACCTGAAGGTTTTGAGGCCCCTGGCAATGAGAGAAAGGTTTGTAAACTTGTTAAGTCCTTGTATGGACTCAAACAAGCCCCTAAGCAGTGGCATGAGAAATTTGATAAAATTGTCTCATCGTTTGGCTTTGTTACTAATGAGTTTGATAAGTGTGTTTATAGCAAGAGTATTGGTGATAGTAGTATTGTCTTATGTCTGTATGTCGATGATATTCTGTTGTTTGGAACGGATATGAGGATAATTAATACTACTAAGGAATTCTTGAAAAGTAAGTTTGAGATGAAGGATATGGGAGTAGCTAGTGTGATTCTTGGCCTTAAGATGACTCGTTCAACTAGTGGCATAACCATATCGCAATCTCATTATACCGAAAGTGTAATTGAGAAATTTGGTTATAAGAATTGCAAAGTAGCTAAGACTCCATATGATCCTTCAGCTGCACTTACTAAGAATGAAAGTGGAGTACCGATGGCTCAGTTGATATATTCTCAAATTATTGGAAGTTTGATGCATCTTGCCAATTGTACTAGACCGGATATATTATACTCGGTTACTAGGTTGGCTAGATATACTCAATGTCCAAGCAAAGCACATTGGGAAGCTCTTGATAGAGTTCTCAAGTACTTGAAGGGAACGATTTCCCTTGGGCTACATTACGGAAAATATCCTTCTGTTCTTGAAGGATATAGTGATGCAAGCTGGATTGCATATAACTCTGGGAGTTATGGCTGTACGGGGTATGTTTTCACCTTAGGCGGAGCTGCAGTCGCTTGGAGGTCGACCAAACAAACTCTGTTGTCTAGGTCTACATTTGAGGCCGAATTAGTTGCCCTTGATACTACTGGATTGGAAGCTGAATGGCTTCGAGGACTTATGTCTGAGTTACCCATGGTCAGTAAGCCCATGCCTATTATCTCTGTACATTGTGACAACACCGCCACAATTGAGAAACTGAAAAGTGTCAAGTACAACTGTAAAACTAGGAGACACATCCAAATTAGATTAAAATCTATAAGGGATCTAGTGTCTCGGAAGGTGATAGCTGTTGATTATGTTGGTACCAAGGATAACACAGCTGATCCTTTAACCAAAGGGCTAGAATTTGCTCTAGTTCAAAAATCTAGGTTGGGGATGGGTCTGAACCCCGTCTGATTCAAACGCAGTGGCAACCCAATCTACCTGAGTGGAGATCCCACAAAGGAGATTCAATGTGGTAATAACAAGCTGTGGGGTGAGTCGGAGCACCTAATAATAGATTGACATATTACATGTCTGAGTTTATCCCCTGAATAGCCTAGAGGTGCTCGTTGCTGCTAATAAAGTAAAAGTTTGGAACTTTGAATGGGATCAAGTCTTTTAGACAAGATGCTAGCAGTACATCTTCTGAGATGCTCAGCTAAGTGAGTGTTGTTGTTGGCCGTAACTAGAGGAATTTAGGTTATTCCTTGAAAGCATTCATGATAGAGGATCGGGACGTATGGCTTATAAGCGTCAAGTGTTCGATAGATGGCCTATCATAGCTTTTGTCGTGTTTGTTACCAGCAAAGGCCTCTACATCCAAAGGCATCAGATTCAAGACACCCGTTCATCTGGTCCTGTGGAGGTTTGCGTTGGATAACATAGGTAGTGGTTCAAGCCGGAAGGTACCATTATTGAAAGCATGACAATGGACAATCTGTACACGTCATATTTCTATGAACTTGTGGGGGATTGTTGGAATATTTGGTATATGCGGTATGGAAGTTCATAGTTCTATGACTTTGAAGCTTCTTTGGGTTGAACGAATTCGGCGAAGAGGGAAATCACGTCTGAAGGCACTGTGCTCTAGGGCGGCCGCGCTCATGTCAAGGGCGACTGCGCTTGTGCACCAAGGCTTGACGTGATTTAACTGTTGTCTAGGGCGGCCGCGCTTGGGACTAGGGCGGCCGCGCTTGTGACGGGCTTTGTGTCTGTCTGGGCCGAATTTCTGTTTCCAAACCCTAAAATTACCCCATGTATAAATATTAAACTTCCTTCAGCCGTGAACAAGTAGAAAAATTGAAGAGAAACACCATTCTCTTGCTTTCTTTCACTATTCGATTACTCCCCGTTCATAGAGATTCGTTCATGAGATTCAAGGCGACTGAGATAGAACCGCCGGTGATTACCTACCTGTGTGCTGCTTTGTGGTACGTAATCCGTGATCGTTTTATCCTCGGAGAAATTTGCTCATGCACGAAGTTGCACCAATTGGGGGCAATATTTTCTCTTAGGACAGTCTTTCTAAGGCGACTCGATCAAATCACGATAAGTTTTCTAATCATCTGTTTACTTGTTTCTGTTCTGTTTTCCTGATCCTGTTCCATTGCTTTCGGTTTTGCTATTGGCTTAATTGGTACGTTCTTGACTTGATCAATAAATTCCCTACTGTTGATTAAATTGTTTATTTAATCTGTGGTGCAATAATTTGATTTCCAACATACTCAAACAGGGAACAGTTGCAGCCACACTTTTGACTACGCTTTTGACTTTTTCTACGTTATAGTTATAGCTGACTTTTCGTTTTTGACTTTTTATACGTTACAGCGTTCAGTCAAGATTTGTTCACATTAACATTTTTACAGTATACGGAGTATATTATACGTAAAGATTTAATGAATAAAATACGGAGTATATTATACGTAAAGATTTAATGAATAAAATATATGACTCGATCAACGGAAAAAAAAATACTCCCCCACTTCATCAAGAGTTCTACTTTTTCTTTTGATCCGTCATTTCATAAATGGTAAATTTTGAACTTCGAATATTTATACCATTATAATGTAAATATATTTACAAAAAAATCATTCATTAATGCTCTTATAATGTTAACATATTTACAAAAAAACCAATTAAAAAAGATTAAATGTTTTAACTTTTACATTCTATATCCTCTAATTTTCTACCCACTTGCAATTCTTCATTTACTTTTTAAAAATTTTCTTAAGAAAGAAGCGTAAAATACTACTCTAGAACCCTTGAAATGGGACAAGTGGGACGGAGGGAGTAATCTTTATCGCACAGCTAGCTCGAGCGAGAGTGGATATAGCCATCAAAGCAGCCAACCACTGTACTTCGCGGCCACAGCGACTTCAAATTTCCTCCACTAGGTTTATTCACTTACAATCCTTGTCCATCTTTTCTTTCTTACTTTTCATTTTGTCAGCGATATATTTAAATAAAGAATTTGACTTGTCAGATACTGACATTTTTTTTAATTTTTTTTTTCCCGAAGCGGATGGAGCAAAACAAAATAAGAGTAATACAACTTTTACTACTATTGTGTTTGTTTTTTTGGGAGAAAAATAGATAAATAAAGATTTAATACTAACACATTTATAAATTACATCAACCTTGGTACATGAAAAAAAAATGAGAACCTTCACAATGAAAAAACTGTCTGCATGTTCATTGCGCTTCAGTTATTAATGAAGACGAAAGAAAATCTACACGAAAAGAAGGTTACGTTAAAACTGTCGCATGGTGGACGAGTTTACATGTCTCCTTCATCGCCAAGATGTCCTCACCTCATTTAGCAGCAAACGAAAAACAAGGATATTGATATATCAGAACAATCAGAGTACGTAATTGGTCAACCTGTCACTTTCATGGTAGGAGGTGAATGATGGTTACCAACACCAGGGCTTGGTCCCGGTGTAGTTGGCCTGAATGCAGCTGTCTCGTATTTCTTGAAACGATTCAATTTGGGCCCACCAACAGAGATTGATTTACGGTTGATCTTGGTTAGAGTAGGCACATCATGTGGCACTCGTGATGCTATTGTCAAGAAGAAATTTTGCTGTACAAGTAAAAGAAGCATACACATAGTTAGCACATAGACCATACAAGAGGCCATGAATATTTGAGATGACAGGTTTTAGCTTAGCCAAAATATAGTTTTGTATTGGAGCAAAGATATTGAATGCTTCCAATGTCACATGAATGGGTATTTAACAAGGTTTTAAAGGTCCATTGGAGAAGAAGGAATAGAAAATTGCAAGTTGTTGGTTGAGTGTTCGTACTCCCTCTTCCCTAAATGAATGTCGATTTTTTTCTTTTCAAATTTTCTCTTGATCAATAGATAATTTGAATATTTTTCGACATTCATTTAGATTTAGGGAAGAAGGGAGTATTAAATTGTTAAGGGGTTGTGCTCATTGTCCGTGAGTTGACTACAACAGTGGTAACATCCTTTATTGTTGCACATGACCACCAATGAATTTACATCTAACTAGTTGGTAGCCCGTGCTCTGCACGGAAAATTAATTTGTCATTTTTTATATTACTTATTTTATGTTTTTATTTGATAAAGTGGCATGACAGTTTTTTGGTGATATAGATCTATTTTATATCAATCAAAATATTTACATTTATAAATTCAGGAGATTTTTTTCTTTTAGCCTTTGTTGTACAGTATATAGTTTGTACTTATTATTATGACAATTAAAATTCGAATAATAACAATGAATTATTATTGTAATTAGTTAACTTATAATTTTATAGATGATTGAATTAATAATATTAAATATTTTTGATAATTAATGATTTTATACTGCATACACATATTATGATTAGTAAATATACTTAGAAAGTTATATGAGAATAGTGATCTGGTATAGTAAGTTTAATACCTAATATTTATCAAATAGTTATAGTAATTGTTATATTTAATTAATAATATTAGCTTATATTAAATTAAATGATAATAGTTACCCTATATAATTATTATTATGATTAACTAATACTATTAATAATAATAGTTAACATATATAGTCACTATTATAATTAGCTAATAATAGTAATAATAATATTTAATTAATAATATTAGTTTATATTAAATTAAATGATAATAGTTACCCTATATAATTATTATTATGATTAACTAATACTATTAATAATAATAGTTAACATATATAGTCACTATTATAATTAGCTAATAATAGTAATAATAATATTTAATCTATATAGTAACTATTATAATTAACTAATAATAGTAATAATAATATGTTTATTGAGCTCGTCGCTGTCCTTATAGGCCTTGACGGCTTCCTCCTTGGCAGTCTTGACCGCAGCAGCTAGATCCACTCCCCACTGAAGTCGAGCAGCTTCTAGCTCTTCTTGCTTCTTGGCCAAAGTAACCGGAACTTCAGCAAGTTGTTGGGTTTCTAGTTCAAGGTCCGCAGCCATCTTCTTCTGCTCCTCCTTAAGGGCAGCGAGCTCCTTATTAGCCTCTCCCAACTGGCCCCAAGCTTCCTCTTTGGCCTTTATTTCATTGTCCTTCACCAGTTTCAAGGCTTCATAGGAGTTATCCAGATCGGAGTGCTCTTCCTTCACTTTTTCAAGCTCATTCTGCAGCTTCTTATTATCATCATCAAGTTTCTTCAACTCCTCATTCTTCTTGGCCAACATAATCTTGGCTAGCTTCTCCTGCTCCTCTGCAGCCTTCCAGTAAGTGGTGGCTAGATCTATCATGGCAAGAGACTGAAATAACGAGTAAAGACAAGGGGTTAGATCGAGCAGAAATAAAGAAAGGACGAGAAACAAGCAAGAAGAATAAGTACATTAAAAGCACAAGAGTTACCTCGGAGGAAGCTAGCCCAACTCTAGCTCGACAGGCCTCGGGAGTCAAGGGTTTGTTGGTGAATTCCTTGATCAGATCTTGGTCAGCTCCCCTTCTGACAACTACTTGGCCGTATTCCAGTTCAGGGTAGTCCCTCGCCAAGCAGTTGATCCTAGTCAGAGGGGTCACGTCACTCAGCTCATCAACTCGAGTTTGAATCAACTCAGCATAAGACACATGAATGGGAGAGGACTGGTGGCCCCTAGCTTCAGCTTCCACATGCTCGGTGGCATCAACTTGATCGGGGACAGAGCCAACTTGGGAGGGACCAATCTTGATCTTCTTACTAAGAGGGGCAGTATCATCATCATCCTCCTCTTCATCAAGCTCAATTATAGGCGACTTGGCCTTGGAAGACTTTTTAGATTTGGTTTTGGCTTTGGCTTGGGCACGGGTCCTAGTCCTAACGGCCCCCACCGGTTCCACAGGCTTGATCGGATCACGTCAACCCCAAATGAGCCGACCTCATCTGTGCCTTGACCAGCATCTCCAGCTCGGTCCTCCTCCAGTTCCTCAAAATTATCCACCACCGGAATAGAATTGACAGGGTCCACGTCCACTGTCTTCAAAATCTCTTGGCGTTGAACACCCTCCCTCTCTCGATGTTCCCTGGCATTGGCTGCACCACAGCTTCTCTTGCTTTTTCTGATGTCAATAGCTTGGCCCATATTCGCTTCTTGCTCAGGAGTCAAAACTGCCCCAAAATAAGAGTGAATTAAGAGTTAGGTCGACATATGACAAGTCTACATACGAGCAAAATGTTCTATGTACGAATTGAGCATGCACGAGCAACCAAATCAATGAACAAGCCAGACACATACGAGCTAAGAGGTAAACTTGTGAATAAGTAATCTACGCGCAAAAACATATGCTAGTTAATAAGTTCTACACACGAGCAGTCAGTTCTGTGTACGAGCAAAACATGAGCATGTCAGCAACTATTGGAAGGATCAAAGGACAGTGAATGGTCGAGTTCTTACCCCCAAAGTGCTCTACCCTCTCCTTACAATGGTTGGCAGTCTTCTTACAAAAATGGCACTCTTTCTCGAATTCAATCGAGCTCCTCATGGGTGACCCAATCCGGATACCTCTGGCATCTAACTATTGGCACCATGGGCACAACATCTCCCTCGCTGACCATCATTCCAGCTCGGATGAAGTTGTTTTTGTTGGTCCCCAAAGTATCCCAACTTATAGGTCCCCTCTTGGTGAGCTCCACCAACTTCTTATGCAAATCATCGTGCCAAACTGGCTCCCAGTAGTCCTGCTCCCTCACTTCAGTGGACTCAGCATCGGGTAGGGGGAACTCCCATCCTCTCCTGCTCTCCACTACAAACACATAAGAATTCCAACCACTGGCCTTGCTAGGGAGATTGGCAAACAACTTTGGGGATTTTGGTTTGGAGGGGGTACTTTGTGAGGACCCCGACCTGGAACCTACACGTGTTCCGAGATGGAGCGTCCTCAAACTAACCCAAATTTCCTTAATTTTTTTTAAAACCTTTATTTAACTTTCAAACATAAACATAACCATTTTAAAATAACTCTACTCCTTTCCACATTGGAGGAAGAGTTGACCAACCTTTAAAGTAATAAACGATTTTAATTACAAGACGATGTCGAATATAAAATAGAATTAGAGTTTATGAATACAACCCTTTAAAAGAATTATACCAACATACACTTTCTACACCAACCTATACATAACCCGACAATTCCCAAAATTACCACTCTAAACTCCTTTCCGCCCTTACTTGGTCGGTCCACCTGTCTCGGGATCTAAAAACATTAAAGGGAGAGGGGTGAGAATAAATCTCAGCAAGCTATTATGAATGCAGCAATATGCCAAATAAAATGCAACACCTAACAAGTCGCATATAACACATTGGAAAAGCTGTAAACACCTTACATTACCTTGGTTTATCTTTTCCCGTCTGAACAATAGTCGTACAACATTGGGTATAATAATACTCCAATCTTACAGTGAGCTGCTTAAGCAATACTCACATCTTATAAGACCCGTTTTTCAGGGAACCAAATAAGATAGTAGCAACTCTGTAAGGCTTTTGGCTCACTACAGATGCTATACCCCAACCTGTGGCCACAGGAGGGGACGGTCACAGATATAACATAATCCGATCACATTAGGTCACTCTTCCATAATTGATCGTATTATGTTATACCCCCAATATCAGCTGATTAAACACATTATCAAGCACATAATAGATACTTGAAATATAATCCACAAAGGAGATAAGCAACATAGACACATGGTAAAATATACTCATGCTCAACCAACATCATAGTGCAACATTTAAGTAATACACTATGCATAACATAATCCATGAATATGTGATCAAATGAAGTAACAATACAACCGGATAATCCATACTTGGGATATAATATAATAACATGCTAAATAATCCACAAAGGGGATAAGCAATATAACAACATATCATAAACAATTTCTACGAAGTCATTACACAACCTCGGAAAATCTTAATAAGAGTTCATGATCTACTTCCCAAGCTCGAACCACATTGGTGAAGTACGAATCAAGCTTAATAACCATTTCCGGATCATACTCAATATTATAAGGTCTCTATAGGGATTCAAACTAAATTTATCAAATTGGATTCACAATGCTTAAATGGCCCAAGTTCTACCTTAATCTAGGTTGAGAAAGGTTGATTCTTATCCGAATTTGATTAGGTTCCAATAATTTATCATGGTTAGGAGCCATGCCACTAAGTTGTTGGTAAAAATCAGTAAGAAAGGAGACTAAGGAGGTTCTGGCACTATGGGCGACCGCCCATGCCACTTGGGCGACCGCCCAGGTGAGGTTTCAAATGGAACACATGTTACTGCCAAGGTGAGCGACCGCTCAACATAACTTGGGCGACCGCCCAAAGAGATTTTCCAAAGGAATTCATGTTTCTGCCTTCATGGGCGGCCGCTCACCACCCCTTGGGCGACCGCCCAAGACCCTTTTCCAGCCAAATCAAATTTCAATCCCCTTTTTACTTAGGTTCATTTCCCTTTTAAATCTTCCTACAATTCAAGATCACCAAAAGAATCTCCTAACTTACAAACCTCATCCTAAATCACTTAACCCAAAATAACATAAATCTAGATTATTCACCACAAGAATTTCCAACCCATTTCATTAACATATTTCAAGTTTGATTTTCTAAAACTAACTCCACCCATTTCATTACCTTATTTCAAGTTTAACACTTTTAATCTAAATCAACCCATGTTCTTACACTCTTGATCCACAATAACATCCTTCCATAAGATTAATTAATTCCTCAACTTCCAAGAAGATTTCCAAAGCATTAAACAATCATCTTAACAACAATAACAATATTTCATAGCTCATGAACATTTAAAGAAGAGAAGGGTCATAATAACTCACTTGGATTTTTAGAATGAAAGATTGATCTTCTAAGCTTGATAGATTCCCCTAGATGTCCCAACCTCAAAAGTACTCTTAGATTTGAAAATGGAGGAGGAATGAACTTGGTAGGAGCTTGAGAAGATGAGGCTTCAAGGTTGATTTCCATGGATGACTTCTTTTTAGAAGGAAGAAGAAGAAAATGAAGGAGAAGAATGAGGGGAGAGGGGATGGGACGGATGGAGTGTAAGAGTAGAGGAAGTATGGGGCTTTTGACAAATGAGGAATGAAGGGGAGGATTTCAAGGGGTATGGTCCCCCCCCCCATCCCCTACAAATCAAAGGCTTTCACAATCAACTAGGTCCCCCACAATTTAACCTCACCTCCTTCTTTATTTATTTTCCATTTTTATATTTTCCCCTAGAACATCATTTTATTTCCCTATCATTTTATCCTAATACAAGAAATCAAATATACAAAAATGAACACATAATATTGACAATAATATTAAAAGCACACAATATGATGCTAAATTAGTGCCTAGGGTTAGGGTCGTTACACTCACTCCCCCTTAAAGAAAATTCGTCCCGAATTTGACTGCCACTTACCTCAATGCTCAACCAGCCTCGGTTACTTATGTATACCTCAGACTCCAATTCCCAAATAGTCTCTCCAATGCTGTGATTCTTCCCCAAGATTTCTAATTCCATTAATAATACGATATTACAACTTGATGTTCTAAGAATACCAAACAGATATTACCAACCCGAATTTTCACGACCTCAATAAAAATACAAATAAATAAAAGTATTACAACTTATGTCTCCAAATACATTACGATATTACCATTAAAAATTCAATTGGATTAACAAACTTTGGCGCCAATTTACCTTAGACCTTGCTTCACCAATCTCACCCCAACAAATTAGAGATCGATATTTTCTTCCCTAACAACGCTTCATTCGGTTTTATCTCAATGCTAGAATGATAATTGCTATTATATATACGCACTCAACCACTGGTAATCATACGTCCTATCGACTACCAAAAATCCATTGTACATGCCCGTAGTATATCCTCAATAATAAGTAATGATTCCTCAAAATTCCACAAGGTTAAACTTAATAGCATTCATACCTTCCAAAAGGACCTTCCCAAATGATGTCTATCCAATCCATTTAATACTATGAGTTTATACAATCAAACTATCCCCTAACATATACAAGGACTTGATCAAGGAATCTCATCACTATATTCCTATATAATGAGTAGGAACTACAAATCAACTTTCTATAAACAAAACAACCTACCCTTTTTACTTCCAAGGTAACTTAATCACAAAATCCATCGTGATAATATTCTCAAGTTCAATCTAGAACTCTAAATGTTCTAATAAATCTTCTAACGTCAAAATTCTATTTCCACATTTGTGATCAAACCACCTTATGTCTTGATTCACTTGAAATGAGTTAGTTCAATTATCTTATCCGCAGTTTTCATAATACAACATTAAACAATTGCCCACGAAATAATAAATATGGACATGCTAATAAGACCCTGATTTCACGAACGGAATATTAATTGACCATATTTCACGATTCAATGTTCTAATTATGTTCAGGTCCAGTGACGTATCAAGCATTCAACTCAAATGGTTGGCCGCCCACAACGGAGCCGATCCAACTCCAATCCAAAACCCAAGTCTACTGCGACTTCCACATTAATAACTCCACAATTTATCAAATTATTTCTCGGATCCAAAACTTTTAATACAATTAATCGCCATAGGGAAACTAGGTTGCCTTTCTACTTGCTTCTGTACCAATTATATATTTTTTTATTTTTTTTTGAATATCAAGTCTTTATAAAATTTACAACATCTTTCAAAATTCCAAAGGATAGATAAAAAGAGATTCAATGAGATTCGAATGGTTTATTTATTTAAAACCGTCTCATACCAGTTTTAATTAACTAAACCACTCAAAATTTTGAGAAATTTTCCAAAAGATTGATAAGTTAACAAACTAACTCGAGTGATCTAATTATCTACAACCGTCCCATACCAGTTGTAGATAATTAAATTACTCACAGATTTTAATGTACACAAAAACGGTTTACTGACCTTAATAAATCAAATTATCCCCGAAGGCACAAATGCTCATACTGAAGTTCAATATACAATTCGAAGTTTTAAAGCACATTTAAAACGATTCTAACATAATATTCTTGTTTGATCTCTATTTATAGTGTAGCCACCACTCATAATATTTATACTTAGTTAAATTCTTTATAAGAAAACACAATCTCGCAATACTATTACTATCTTTGGTAAATAACACTGAAACATTCATTAAGTTAATAAACTTGGTAAATCATCCTCAATTCAATAATTCCTCAAGTTGAATAGTCAACACTTTTACTTAATTTGAGTCATCTATTCCCTACCTTTGATATTAGTATTGTACTTAGTAACAACGTATTGCGTACATTAAGTTTCCGATCAATTTCCGTGATCTCCTAATAAGAAAATATAATTGGAACTCACATAGATCAATCATCCCCAAATTGCGATTAAACATTTACAGTGTAAACTAACTTACCTCTCGATAACCATCAACAAACTCAAAATCCGCATAACACCAATACCTTCCCAAGCATCACACCAATCCCTCATATGATCCACGCAACTAAGTCGACCTATAGTATATCGTCATCCTAAAGTATCCTGTCTTCCAATAAGATTCATCCTCATTTTCTCAACTAATGATAATCATTTCTCAAAACAAACCATATACATATTTTACCAATTCCTGAAGTTGATCCTATAAGTCACCAATAACTAAATCTATTATACTTCTTCACATTTATCTTATTTACCCCTCCATAACTATTACACAACCACAATTCAAAAGGGTCCTACTAGATACAAATGTTGTCTTAAGTATATCCTTAAAACAAGTATTCACCCTAATTGTAACATCCCGAACATTCAACTAATAACCATTGAGTATTTTACTAGTTCCTAAATCAGTCATACAAATCGTCAACAAGTGCTAACGAATACTTATTCTTCACAGTTACCTATTTAAGATCTCTATAACCTTATAATTAACCACCAAGTATCATCTTTTCTAAATATAGTAACAATTTATCCCTACGGAGATTCGCTAAGCTCATTATCTTCTTTATCAAATAAATTCCCAAAACGAATCCTCAATTCTATCATCCCAATGAGTGTCCTCTATCTAGGGATCCGAATACTAAAATAGTACCTTATATCAATTCAAAGCCTCAATGTCCTGGTATGATACCTGATGAAAACCCATTTTTTTTTTTGAAACTCACATGAAAAACACCACTTAGTCGACTCATAGGGTGATACCACCTACAAGAATATCTGATTCCTCATTCAAATTAGTAGCCAGAATACCATCAGTCTCTCATTAGAGAATATACTTATAGCACATAAGGCAAAGATATATTAGTTCCATAAGATCTCGTACTCGCGATATTTTATAACCCATATAATCCCACTTAGACTATCACTTTCAATACTAGTCTCATAGATCTAGTCTCCCCATGAGACACCAATGAATCAATAGTCATGCAATTATACAACCATAAACCACTCTTAATTAGGCCATACACCTAACCTCAACTAAAAGTTTACCAATTCATTTACTACCGGTATACGAGATAATTCAAGTGTCTTTTAAATCAATTATAACACACAATACAAATAACCTTCACATTTCTTAGGCCATACTTTCGACATTTACGCACATATGTCATAATATCAATTAATAATTTATCCGCCTCAATTACACACGGAGACAAATCAAACATAGATAAGGAGACTCGCTTCTTGCGACAGTTCTCCCAAATCACAACCACCATGATAAACAAGAATGATTCGAGGTACTCTCCCATAGGAGTAGAACCTTCAGCACATAAGGCAACTTTTAGGCCAATTATGCAATTAAAGATGAAATGTAATGCCACATGAGAACGAATGAATGGGGATTTATAAAAGTATGACCCCTAACTCCGGAGACAGGTAATATACCTCAAATGATTGTGGAGGAATCTATCTCTCCATATTGCTCACATTTCCTTGATCCTTTGGTTGGTACTTATTACTTTCTGTCATTGAACAAACTCCTGCATTAAACACTCGACGTAAGTTATCGCACACTCTCACTCAGCTAGACTCTACCCGAGAACTCTAACCGAGCTCTGATACCAACTGTGAGGACCCCGACCCGGAACCTACACGTGTTCCGAGATGGAGCGTCCTCAAACTAACCCAAATTTCCTTAATTTTTTAAAACCTTTATTTAACTTTCAAACATAAACATAACCATTTTAAAATAACTCTACTCCTTTCCACATTGGAGGAAGAGTTGACCAACCTTTAAAGTAATAAACGATTTTAATTACAAGACGATGTCGAATATAAAATAGAATTAGAGTTTATGAATACAACCCTTTAAAAGAATTATACCAACATACACTTTCTACACCAACCTATACATAACCCGACAATTCCCAAAATTACCACTCTAAACTCCTTTCCGCCCTTACTTGGTCGGTCCACCTGTCTCGGGATCTAAAAACATTAAAGGGAGAGGGGTGAGAATAAATCTCAGCAAGCTATTATGAATGCAGCAATATGCCAAATAAAATGCAACACCTAACAAGTCGCATATAACACATTGGAAAAGCTGTAAACACCTTACATTACCTTGGTTTACCTTTTCCCGTCTGAACAATAGTCGTACAACATTGGGTATAATAATACTCCAATCTTACAGTGAGCTGCTTAAGCAATACTCACATCTTATAAGACCCGTTTTTCAGGGAACCAAATAAGATAGTAGCAACTCTGTAAGGATTTTGGCTCACTACAGATGTTATACCCCAACCTGTGGCCACAGGAGGGGACGGTCACAGATATAACATAATCCGATCACATTAGGTCACACTTCCATAATTGATCGTATTATGTTATACCCCCAATATCAGCTGATTAAACACATTATCAAGCACATAATAGATACTTGAAATATAATCCACAAAGGAGATAAGCAACATAGACACATGGTAAAATATACTCATGCTCAACCAACATCATAGTGCAACATTTAAGTAATACACTATGCATAACATAATCCATGAATATGTGATCAAATGAAGTAACAATACAACCGGATAATCCATACTTGGGATACAATATAATAACATGCTAAATAATCCACAAAGGGGATAAGCAATATAACAACATATCATAAACAATTTCTACGAAGTCATTACACAACCTCGGAAAATCTTAATAAGAGTTCATGATCTACTTCCCAAGCTCGAACCACATTGGTGAAGTACGAATCAAGCTTAATAACCATTTCCGGATCATACTCAATATTATAAGGTCTCTATAGGGATTCAAACTAAATTTATCAAATTGGATTCACAATGCTTAAATGGCCCAAGTCCTACCTTAATCTAGGTTGAGAAAGGTTGATTCTTATCCGAATTTGATTAGGTTCCAATAATTTATCATGGTTAGGAGCCATGCCACTAAGTTGTTGGTAAAAATCAGTAAGAAAGGAGACTAAGGAGGTTCTGGCACTATGGGCGACCGCCCATGCCACTTGGGCGACCGCCCAGGTGAGGTTTCAAATGGAACACATGTTACTGCCAAGGTGGGCGACCGCTCAACATAACTTGGGCGACCGCCCAAAGAGATTTTCCAAAGGAATTCATGTTTCTGCCTTCATGGGCGGCCGCTCACCACCCCTTGGGCGACCGCCCAAGACCCTTTTCCAGCCAAATCAAATTTCAATCCCCTTTTTACTTAGGTTCATTTCCCTTTTAAATCTTCCTACAATTCAAGATCACCAAAAGAATCTCCTAACTTACAAACCTCATCCTAAATCACTTAACCCAAAATAACATAAATCTAGATTATTCACCACAAGAATTTCCAACCCATTTCATTAACATATTTCAAGTTTGATTTTCTAAAACTAACTCCACCCATTTCATTACCTTATTTCAAGTTTAACACTTTTAATCTAAATCAACCCATGTTCTTACACTCTTGATCCACAATAACATCCTTCCATAAGATTAATTAATTCCTCAACTTTCAAGAAGATTTCCAAAGCATTAAACAATCATCTTAACAACAATAACAATATTTCATAGCTCATGGACATTTAAAGAAGAGAAGGGTCATAATAACTCACTTGGATTTTTAGAATGAAAGATTGATCTTCTAAGCTTGATAGATTCCCCTAGATGTCCCAACCTCAAAAGTACTCTTAGATTTGAAAATGGAGGAGGAATGAACTTGGTAGGAGCTTGAGAAGATGAGGCTTCAAGGTTGATTTCCATGGATGACTTCTTTTTAGAAGGAAGAAGAAGAAAATGAAGGAGAAGAATGAGGGGAGAGGGGATGGGACGGATGGAGTGTAAGAGTAGAGGAAGTATGGGGCTTTTGACAAATGAGGAATGAAGGGGAGGATTTCAAGGGGTATGGTCCCCCCCCCATCCCTTACAAATCAAAGGCTTTCACAATCAACTAGGTCCCCCACAATTTAATCTCACCTCCTTCTTTATTTATTTTCCATTTTTATATTTTCCCCTAGAACATCATTTTATTTCCCTATCATTTTATCCTAATACAAGAAATCAAATATATAAAAATGAACACATAATATTGACAATAATATTAAAAGCACACAATATGATGCTAAATTAGTGCCTAGGGTTAGGGTCGTTACATACTTATCCCGTTATCTTTATCAAACTTGATACTAAAGAACTCCTTGAACACCCTCATACAAGGTTCATACCCCAAGAACCTACAAACCATAATGAAGCAAACCAGTACCCTGCAGGTGTTGGCCCCTAGTTGAAGTGGCAGTGCATCGGTGCATTCTAAGAACTCGTTTATGAAGGGGTCTAAGGGTAACCTCAAGCCGGCTTCAAATTGGCCATACTAGAAGGCCACCCTAGTGGGATCCTCCTCATAGGTATCCCCAAATTGGTCAAAGAAATCTCTCCTGCTATACAAGGTGACGTCAAACTCCTTCCTATCAACCTCACAAAAGTCATACACCATACTCAATCGGGATGGGAGATTCTGCCTTCCCCTGAATGGCCTTGGAGGCACATATCCCCTTTCGTTCCTGCCAGGCGCCACAGAAGCCTCGAAAGCATCGACTATGCGTGGGCTGGATGAGGTAGAGGCATTAGCTTCACCTTGAATCTCCATATCTCTACAAGAAGAAGGGGAAACAGGGGAATCAGTTCTATGTAAGGTTTCATGGGACCTGGTAGACACACTAAGGGGCGACCAAGATTCCCCCGGAAAGCTAATCCTGTTCCTAAGGAAAGAGGGTTTATTGGAATCCCGGACATAAAACACAGACAGATGGTCAAGAAGCTCATGGAAGAGGTGAAAAGACTCGATTCTTGGGTCATTCGTTCCTAGGACACCTAAGCTCTCACCCACAGGCAAGGCCAATTCAGTAAAACGCAAACCCCAATGGGTCAAAATTGAAGTGCATTCCGTCATAGTCATCTCTCTCCACTCTCCATTTAAGTGTTTATAAACCCTATGGTTGACACTACAATAACCATACCAAGCTCCAGGCTCAGTGCTAAAGGTCCTAGCCATGGCGGAATTGGAAAAAATTATGGAAATTAAAACCCTAATATTGAAGGAAAAGAGGAATACCTTAATTAGCTCGAGAGAAGGGGGATTACAGACGGAGACGAAAACCTTGATTTAACCGATTGCCTTTTCGCTATTTTTGCCGGAGTTCAAGGAATCAGAGAAGGTAAAAGTTGTAAATGGAGAAGGATTCTGCTATATATATCTTCCAGAATTGGAAAGGAAAAAGGAAAATTCAAAAGTTATTTTCCTAATTAATGGCGGAAACAGTTTCCAAAGAGGACTCTCAAACGTCAAAACAGTAATCATTGCGAAAAACGGCGCTCTCCCTGATCTGACCGTTCAAACATTCGACGTTTCAAGATTGTGCCACGTCATTATGATCGACTACAACCTCAGAGCGAGTAGCGACCTACGAGTCACAACAATTCTCGCCAAAAAATTTCCTTAACTTCCTAGTCGACAAAGTCAACTCGAAAGTTGGGGGCCACTGAACATACCAAGAGTATCTAGCTGGGCCAAGCGAGTAAAGCCCAATCCACAAGCAATTATTGCCGCCATCTTCTCTATGGGCCAGGCCCAATCATTACATGGCTCAAGGCCCATCTCACGCATCAGTCGACTAAGCTCAATGTCCGACCTAACTTAGTCCGACCTTATGACCCAGTCATATTTCGGGTACGATCCAACTCTACCCGACAGTCAGGTCGACCCAAACACAAGTGTCGACCTCGACCTACTGAAGCAAGCGTCGACCTAACGGTTACAGGCGTACAAACAATAACTCTTACCATAACTGTTTCCCTACAAATCAGGGACCGTTCTAGGACACGTTCACATTACATGTAACTGTCCCTAGAATCTCGGAGCTCATGTAGCCATTCCAAAAATAACCGCTCTCACCAACTATAAATACTTCATCACTATCACGGTTATAAGGTAACTGCTATTTTGTTATCAGAATTCCATTTATTCAATACATTTTAGCTCTCCAATCATCAAATACTTACTCTCACGCCTGAGGGTCTAAGCCGGAGACACATCCGGCTAGTCATTGGTTCTGATTTCAGGTCAAGGAGCTAGGTGATCAGTGTTGGGATGTGGAGTCAAAACCATGGATAAAGGAATTTGAACCGCGGTCGGAGGAGTTGGTGAGATCAAGGAGGATTCTTCTGCAGCAGATTTGTTTCCTATTTTGATTAGATCTCCTCTTGCATTGGTGATTCCTTTTGGTAGTAATATTTGGAAGGACTTGTGAAGAAAGAAGATTACTTTCTTGAGTAGGAATCCTTTTATTACTAGGATTTGATTTATTGTTCCCTATAAATACATGTGATAGCCTAGAGACAAATTGTAACATCTGAAAATATTAGAGAGAATATTTTGGCTTGGTAGCGCCCCCGGACGTAGTTGTTGTTGCAACGAACCGGGTTAACAATTCTTGTGTGTTCCTTTGTGTGTGATTTATTTTTCGTGTGTGTTACATCTTATTATTCCTCCTAGCTCGGTCCGTTTTCCGCTGCGTGGGCGTGATTTTCACAACAACTGGTATCAGAGCTCTTGGTTTTGTCGAATCATTGCTTGGGGTGTCTTTTGCTATGGATTTCTTGGGAGCTTTGGAGGATGGGAATAAGGTGGTGTTGATCGAAAAGTTTGATGGGACGGATTTCAATTTTTGGAAGACGCAGATCGAGGATGTTTTGTGGAACAAGGATTTGTATCTACCATTAAAAGAAAAGCCGGATGACAAAGAGGAAGCAAAATTCGAAATCTTGGATCGGAAAGCGTTAGGGCTTGTTAGACAAACGTTGACCAAGGATGTCGCGAAGAATGTTTTGGAGGCGAAGACTACCATGGAGATGTTGCAGATGTTGGCGAGCATGTACGAGGCACCATCGGCGGCGAATAAAGCTCATCTAATGAGGAAGCTGTTGAACGTAAGGATGGTGGAGGGCATGTCGGCAACAAAGCATATAAGTGAATTCAAATCTACTGTGACCCAACTGTCTTCCGTGGCTGTTACTCTTGATGATGAGGTACTAGCGTTGATTTTACTTTCTTCTTTGCCGGAAAGTTGGGATACGACTGCGATAGCAGTTAACGTCTCAACAGGAAAAGTGAAGTTGAAGTTTGCGGATGTCGTTGATGTGATTCTTGGCGAAGAAATTCGTAGGAAGAGCAAGGGTGGGACATCGGGGCTAGCACTAAATGTCGGTGAAAAGAGTAAGGGTGGCAAGAAGGTGATTACTTGCTACGATTGTGGGGAGAAGGGGCACTTTAGGAGAAGTTGTCCGAAGCGGCCAGGCAGAGCGAAGGAATTGAATGTTGCTGAAGAGATGGCGGACGTATTAATCTTGGGTGGGAGCAGTTCAACTGATTCGTGGGTTTTGGATTCGGGCTCGACGTTTCATTCATGCACTAGTGCAGAAAGAATGGAGCAGTACGTTCCGGGTGATTTTGGGGTTGTTCGTTTGGGAAACGATTATCCTGTCAAGGTCATTGGAAAGGGGGTAGTTCGGGTCAAAGCAACGGATGGGACTGTTTTACGGCTACGTGATGTGCGACATATTCCGGATTTGAAGAGGAACTTGATTTCCATAAGGCAACTTGATAAGGAGGGTTGTGTGGTGACCTTCGGTTGTGGGACGTGGAAGGTAAACCGCGGAGCTAGCTTGGTGGCTCGTGGCGGCGTGGAAAATATGTTGTATACCACATGCAACATGAGTCGTTGGGGGAAACGAAGGCGCATCCCAATGATGAATGGTGGTGGCCGAGATCGCCATGGTGGGAGAAATTTCACTAAACGGTATGTTGATAGAAAATTGGGTGATGAAGTCGGCCGACGCGGAGCCAATTTGGTCAACATGGGAGCGGGATCTAGAACGGTGATGCGATGGGTTGCAAAGAACACACAAAGGTTCCAAGCTTGTGATTGTGTGGGGCACGTGGATTCGCGCTGCTCAGATCGATAGTTAGCAAGCAAGTGAGCGGGAATGTGCGGGGAGGATCATTTGGAATGAAGACTCGGAGCATGGTAGAACCGACAGCTTATGTTGAAGCGTAGCTCGCCTTCAACTCACTTGGATAACTAGACAAGAGGCCGGGCGCTACCAACGCAATAGCCGCCACCGAAATTTGTTTCAAGAGAGGTATCATGGATGGTTTGTCTCCGGTGGGAGATTGTTGGGATGTGGAGTCAAAACCATGGATAAAGGAATTTGAACCGCGGTCGGAGGAGTTGGTGAGATCAAGGAGGATTCTTCTGCAGCAGATTTGTTTCCTATTTTGATTAGATCTCCTCTTGCATTGGTGATTCCTTTTGGTAGTAATATTTGGAAGGACTTGTGAAGAAAGAAGATTACTTTCTTGAGTAGGAATCCTTTTATTACTAGGATTTGATTTATTGTTCCCTATAAATACATGTGATAGCCTAGAGACAAATTGTAACATCTGAAAATATTAGAGAGAATATTTTGGCTTGGTAGCGCCCCCGGACGTAGTTGTTGTTGCAACGAACCGGGTTAACAATTCTTGTGTGTTCCTTTGTGTGTGATTTATTTTTCGTGTGTGTTACATCTTATTATTCCTCCTAGCTCGGTCCGTTTTCCGCTGCGTGGGCGTGATTTTCACAACAATCAGTCCTGCCACGTGGAGGAAGATTGATAAGCACATTTCCTGCGGCTCAATAATCAATAGAAGGTTTATGTTTAATTTGTTATATTCATGTTAATATATGTATGGCCAACAAATCTTAGTGGATTTTTTTTTTATTTTGTTAATATTAGGCCATAAAAAAGGGAAAATAAAGAAATGAGCTAAATTGCACAAATACTATGAAAACAAATATTTTCTTAAAGTTTGAATGAAGCACTAAATATTGTCTGTGATTGGCAAGCTAAAGATTCTTGTCCATGCCCAAATATATTTTAGGGTTAGGGTTTCCTTAAACATACAAAAAGTAATTCTTGATGTTGACTCAAATTTATTCCCAAGTACCATAAAAGGAAAAAGTAATGCTAAAGTATGGGAAGCTCTAACTAGTGAAGGTCCTTTAGGCACGCACAATTTTGGTTCTAAAACTATTAAGAATTTTAGGAATATTGTTTTACTCCCTCCGTCCCGGTTACCATTTTTCTTTGTCCGTTTTGAGCGTTTCACATAGCGTTTCACGTAGCATTTCTCTTTTTTAAAATAACAAAAAATCTTTACTATTTATGTCACTTATTTTATCTCGTACTTTACTTTTATACTAACATCACAAATCAACTTACTATTCATCCCACTCATTCTCTCTCCTACATCACTTTTTAGAATTTTTTTGCCAAAAACTAAAAAGAAGATGATATTTACAAAAAAAAAAAAATGTAAGTTGTCATATTACAAAAAACTAATTTTCTTTTCTTTCTTTCTTTTTTAAAACTTTTTTTTTGGTTGCTTTTTCAGTTAAAATAACTGATAAATGCATTTATCAGTTATTTGACAGATAAACGAAAAAAATATACTCCCTCCGTCCCAATAAGAGCTTCCCATTTTGCCATTTTGGGTGTCCCGCTAATAGCTTCCACTTTCCTTTTTTGGCAAATGAATCTTTACTATTTCCTCCACTCATTCTCTCTCCTCATTATTTTAATACTCACAACACTATTATAATTTACTATTCCCTCCACTCATTCTCTCTCCTATTTTCAAATTACACTCACAACATCTTTACTTCCCTCCCATTTTCTTAATTTGCGTGATTTTTAAAAAAGTGGAAGTAATTGTTGGGACGGAGGGAGTATTAAAAAAGTAGTTTTTTTGTAATATTCAAGGAGTTTTTTTTTTTTTTTTTTTTTATAATATCCAACTTGTATGATTTTTTTTTTTTTTTTTTTGTGATATCCATCTTTTAAAAGTAGTTTTTGGTAAATGTTCCCACTTTTTATAATCACAACACTTACACTATTTATATTTTTTTTTTAATTCCCGCACTAAAACATTAAAAAAATGATACTTAGGACGGAGGTAGTATTTCGTTTACTCTTTATTTTGTTTTAAGTCAAACTCTATTTTCATCCATAATACTTAAATTTTAAGCGTGTATCAATTTTACCTTTTACCTATAAAATCTATCATATAACAAATATATTTTCATTCTACACCCATCCAGTATCTTTGTTACCTTGCATTAACAAAATTGATGAAGTGGCTTCCAGATAGGATGGTAGAGTTATATTAATGCAAGTGACCGTTAAATATATGACAAAACTAACACATAACTTAACGGAATTAACATTACCCTAATCCAACCCACCAAACCTAACTCAACTTAACCCAAAAAGTCCTTTACCACCATCTCCGGCCACTCTTCAGCCACCATCTCTGGCCTACCCACAACCTACAAAATAATCCCCCAAATCAAATATTTCCAATAAAAACAAAAGTCTAGTCCTTATAATATGTACTAGTATATGCCCGTGTCCAAGGACACGTAACTTTTTTTTTTTTAATTTAAAAAAAAAAAAAATTTTAAGGGCAAAATGGGAAAGGGACAAATGTATGAGGGCAAAATGAGAAATTAGCCGCTTGGTACTGTTCATTCAACTTTAGATAGTGGATGTCTTATACTATAGATATACTCCCTCTATGCATAACAAAGCCTTCATTTCTTTTTTGCAACGGAAATTAAAGAAAATGTTATAATATACTCCCTCGTCTCGGCCGACTTAGGATTTTTTGAAATGGCACGGGGATTAAGGAAAAGGTAAATGTCGTGAGTGTAATTTAAAAATAGGAGGGAGAATGAGTGGAGGGAATAGTAAATTATAATGGTGTTGTGAGTATTAAAATAATGTAGGAGAGAGAATGAGTGGAGAGAATAGTGATTTAAGGTTTCCATTTTGGGCCGTCCTAAGTCGGGTGGGACGCCCAAAATGGCAAAAAGTCCTAAGTCGGCCGGGACGGAGGAAGTATGTAGTATAGTAAGTACTGTTAGTATGAAAAGTATGATAAAATTGTGAGTATATCAATTGTGTCTCATTAATAAAAAAGCATTATAAAATTTCATTTTTGGGAAACAAGACTTATAAGACACCCGCTAAAAATTAAGCTTTTACCCAAAATGTAATCCTATTTGAAACTACACACTTCAAATTTGGAAAAAAAATTATAACCGACACTTTTCCTTAACAAATCAGAAGATCTTCACAAATGAAAACATTATTGTATGCAACAAGGAAGTAACACTCTATGAAATGAAAAAAAAAACAAACTACAAGCAACTTACATTTAAACCCTAATGACCTGAAAAAAAATCCACAAAACCAAACCATTATTTACAAACAGCTTAATATCCTCTATTCCAGGAAACTCAACCATGACAAGGAGCCGAAGGTGGTTCGAGGTGGCCGACACCAGGGCTTGGTCCCGGAGTTGTTGGTCTGAAAGCAGTTATCTCATACTTCTTGTAACGATTCTCGATACTAGAACTCCGAATAGGCATAGCGGGTTGCAATGGTGATGATGTTATCAAATAGAACTGTTGTTGTATGAGGATAAGAAGCATAAAAATGGCTAGGGTTTTGAGTCTACTTGAAGAAGCCATGCAATATTGTTGGGAAAATAGATAAGCTTTAGCTAGGCTTTGGAAAGCTTGGGTGAAAATAGATTGATGCACATGGTAGGACTTGGAAGAAAACATATATAACTAAGAAAAGTACTTTGCATTGATGGGATTATTTTCCAATTAGAGTAAGGATAATATTTCTTGACACATTCCAATTAACCACCCACTGTTTCAAAAAGATATCTTATGGGCAAATGCCTTGAGTAGACATCACTAACAACAAAATGTTTTTAAAATTTAAAGTTCCATTAGTTTAGTGCCTTAAGATATACTCCCTACCCCTAAGCCCCACGTGTGAGTGGATAACAAAAACTGCGGCAAGAATTAAGACAAAGTATGAGACTGAAATAGTGGGAGGAGGTGTCTGTGAGTATAAAAAATTAAATAAGAAAGAGAATAAGTGAGAGAAATAGTAACTAGATTGATGTTGTGATTATAAAAGTAAAATAGGAGAGAGAATGAGTGGGAGAAATAGTGTAAAAACTTTGTCATTTTAAGCCTTATCCACTCACGTAAGACTAACGACAAAGGAAATAATTCTCTACTCGCGTGGGATGGAGGGAGTACTGTACTAAGTTATGCTACAAGCTATGTGGAACTGGGTTTTTATAGGATTTGGGGCGATAACGTAGCACCGGATAGCAGTCGGGGTGAGGTGTATGAGCGAAGCGAGATCGAGCGTAGCTAATTAAACGGGTCGTGGTAAATGATGAGCCAAACAAAATGATTAAAATGCTATTAATGCAGAGCGGAAATAAGAGTCGTCGTCGAGAAGCAAATGGACAATCAAGATTACGGAACCACCGGACTACTACGCGGTACGGACCCATCACTACTCAAACAGGGAAGTAGCCACACTATTGACAAAGCTTTTGACTTTTTCTACGTTATAGTTATAGATGACTTTACGCTTTTGACTTTTTGTCACGATTTGTTCACATTAACATTTTTACGGTCTACTCCCTCCGTCCCACGTGAATAGACACTAAAAATCATGGCACAATAACTAAGGAAAATGAATATAATAATGAAAATGTGTGGTAGGAAATGAAGAGAGAGAATGAGTGGAGTTGGTTGAATAAATTGTGTGGTAGGAAATGAAGAGAGAGAATGAGTGGGTGGGGTAGGATGAATATAAAATAATAAATTCTTTTCCATTTTGGGCAGTGTCTATTCACGTGGGACGTTCCAAAAAGGAAATAAGTGTCTATTCACGTGGGACGGAGGGAGTATATTAGAAGCAAAGATGCTAAAATCTCATAAAAAATGCATTTTTTTTTAAGCTTAGATAAAAAACGTGTTTTGTTTTCCCCACTATGCCAGTGTTAAGCGTTAGTGTAAATAAGTGTCAGTGTTAGATTAACAAAGTGTCAGTGTAAAAAAAAGTGTTAGTAGTGTTAGTGTAACAAATGATCAGTGTAAAAAAGTGACAGTGCATATATATTAAGCGCCAGTGTATAAAGTGTCAGTGTTAAGTGTAACAAAGTGTCAGTGAAAAAAGTGTCAGTATTAATGTTATTTAAATATCAGTATAAAACACGTTTTTTCTAAACTTAGAAAAAAATGCATTTTTTATAAGACCAAACTCCGTATAAATTTAATGAATAAAATATATGACTCGACCAACGGAAAAAAAATAATCTTTATCGCACAGTTAGCTCTAGCGAGAGTGGATACAGCCATCAATCAAAGCAGCCAACCACCACTGTACTTTGCGGCTACAGTGACTTTAGGGAATTTCCTCCACTAGGTTTATTTACTTACAATCCTTGTCCATCTTTTCTTTCTTACTTTTCATTTTGTCAGCGATATATTTAAATAAAGAATTTGACTTGTCAGATACTGACATTTTTTTTTTCCCGAAGCGGATGGAGCAAAACAAAATAAGAGTAATACTACTTTTACTACTATTGTGTTTGTTTTTTTGGGAGAAAAATAGATAAATAAAGATTTACTACCAACACCTTTATAAATTACATCAACCTTGGTACATGAAAAAAAAAAAAAAAAAGAAAAAAAATGAGAACCTTCACAATGAAAAAACTTTCTGCATGTTCTTCGCACTTTCAGTTATTAATGAAGGCGAAAGAAAATCTACACGAAAAGAAGGTTACGTTAAAACTGTCGCATGGCAGACGAGTTTACATATCTCCTTCATCGCCAAGATGTCCTCAACCTCATTTAGCAGCAAACGAAAAACAAGGATATTGATATATCAGAACAAGCAGAGTACGTAATTGGTCAACCTGTCACTTTCATGGTAGGAGGTGAATGATGGTTACCAACACCAGGGCTTGGTCCCGGTGTAGTTGGCCTGAATGCAGCTGTCTCGTATTTCTTGAAACGATTCAATTTGGGCCCACCAACAGATATTGATTTACGGTTGATCTTGGTTAGAGTAGGCACATCATGTGGCACTCGTGATGCTATTGTCAAGAAGAAATTTTGCTGTACAAGTAAAAGAAGCATACACATTGTTAGCACATAGACCATACAAGAGGCCATGAATATTTGAGATGATAGGTTTTAGCTTAGCCAAAATATAGTTTTGTATTGGAGCAAAGATATTGAATGCTTCCAGTGTCACATGAATGGATATTTAACATGGTTTTAAAGGTCCTTTGGAGAAGAAGGAATAGAAAATTGCAAGTTGTTGGTTGAATGCTCGTACTCCCTCTGTCCCTAAATGAATGTCGATTTTTTTTTTTCAAATTTTCTCTTGATCAATAGAAAATTTGAATATTTTTCGACATTCATTTAGAGACGGAGGGAGTATTAAATTGTTAAAGGGTTGTGCTCAGTTGACTACAACAGTGGTAACATCCTTTATTGTTGTACATGACCACCTATGAATTTACATCTAATTTGTTTTCATTTCACACATGACATAATAATTCAATTTAACAATAGAACATAGTATTTGCACCGATAGCATATGCCCATAGAGAAGCTAAAGATAATACTTTTTCCAAAGCAATTGTTTCGATACACACTGATTTTTAAATTATACTCCCTCCGTCCCAGTAATTAGTTCACCCTTTTTGGCCCGGCACGCAAATTAAGGGAGGAGAAAATGTTGTGAGTGTAATAGTAAAAGGAAAGGTGAAGCTTTAAATGGGACACCCAAAATGGCAAAAGGTGAAGTTATTAATGGGACGGAGGGAGTATGTGACAGTAATCTTAATATTTATATAGAATATGAAAATGTGTTTTAAAGCCATGGGAGTACTATAGAATATAATATTTTTATACTTTCATGTATTAGTGAATCGAAATCTACGTGGAAACGTAACCTATGCACCTTTCTCCTTCTCCTTCACTTTTTTCATTTTCATTTTCATTATATACATTTACTCTTAATATTTAAATCCAACATGCTAAATTATATTTGACGGTAATCTTAATTAAGATAAAGTAGGACAAAACGGTGTTGAAGTAGAAATAAACCTCACCTGATGAGTAGGTTGATCCACCATTAGGTTAAAGGGAGTGTTGTCACATCACCACCGAGGAGATCCAAAGGTTTGCCTGCCAAGTTTCACCAAAGCAAAAAGATTAACTATGCCTTTTTTTTTCTTCCAGAATTCTGAAAAAAAATAATATCAACATCACAAAAGTACATTTTCAACTACGTGCACATAGATTCTTTCTACATAATATTCTTGAAATGACAAAATGATTGGTCCGACAGCAACTAGTGATTCGCCAAACAGTTTTAATACTTATACATAATACATCTTCAAGAGACGTAAATACTTTACAAGGAGAAGAAAAATAATAAGGGCAATAGGAAAAGGAAAAGGAAAAGGAAAAGAAAAAGTAAAAGGAAAAGGAAAAGGAAAAGTGAAGGAAGAAAAGGTCCCACAAAAGTGTTTAGTTGTCTTAATATTTAATCAAGCACATAATGAAAGTGTAGGGCTTGTAAGATATTAATTGTAATCAAGAAAGGTACTTTGGAAACGTGGGAATATTTCCAATTCGAGTAAGGATAACATTTACATGACTTGTTCCAAATAAGGCCTTCTTCTAGAGCCAACCATCTGAAATTCTTTTAGACAATTAAAGAAAGCGCATGTATGATGGGCAAATTTTCTTTAGTGGCTCAACATATAGTTACTTGTTTATTTGCAACTCTCTACTTGATTAACGACACACTCACTAAGCATGGCCTACGAATCTTATAAGATTTGAAAAAACGAATCTAAAAATGTGTTTTAAAGCCACGGGAGTACTATAAAATATAAAATTTTCATGTATTAATCAAGGTTCTAAAAAGCGCTAGGCGGATGCTAGGCGGCGGAATCGGGCCTAGCGCCTAGTCGGGGACTAGTTGGGACTAGTCGGGATTAGTCGGGACTTAGGCGGGGCTTAGAACTAGGCGTTGGAGAGGGGCCTAGCGCCTAGGCGGGGCCTAGGCGCCCTTAGGCGGGGTCTTTTAGAACACCGGTATTAATGAATCCAAATCTATGTGGAAACGTGAATCTATGCACTACTAATGTCTGTGATTGGTCAGCTTGAGCAAGCTGGAGATTCTTGGAGGACTTTAGCTACCATTGCCACGGCTTGATATATTTCGATGGTTAGGAATTCCTTAAGTACGCAAAAGTAACTTTAGATGTTGACCCAACTTTATTCCATCTACTGTTTAAGCATATGAAAGAACCAAGAAGTCTTGTTATATTAAGAGGAGTTCTAACCAGCTTTGGCAGAAATTTGACGTAGAATTTGTTTAGTTATGATGGTTTTTGAGTGGTCATCAAAAAAGAAAAATATACTTTCAGGGTAGGCAAATTAACTTATCGTAACGTTTGGAAGAGAAAATCTTGATGTAGGTATACTTCTTAGTTTAGGGGTCTTAGTTTATGTTGCCTACTAGGTTGCACGGATACGGATACGGGGATACGGATACGCGGATACGGGACACGGGGATACGGCATTTTTGAAAAATATAGGATACGGGTACGGGGGGTTAATATGTAAATATTAAAAGTACAAGGACCAACATGTAAATTTAAAAAAAATATAAGGACCAAAATGTAAATATAATAAAATATAAGCATAAATACTAGTCTTTGGTGGTACATATAAAAAATATAAGCACATATACTAGTCTTCAATAGTCAATAAAAGAAAAAAAAATAAAAAAATTAATAAAGCTAAATCAAGTCACCCACGTGTGTCACTCACAGTACATTACACAAATAGTGGAGTACTGTATAGAAAACAATTTTCAAAGTTCAAGTACGTCACTTTCTTTGCAAATTAACAAATTAACAGAGAAAAAGAAAAAATGAAAATAGCAGAGCAGCTTACCTCAGGCTAGGCGAAGGCGACTCACGAGTCGAATCGACGATGAAGGAAGGCACACCGCACTCGGTTGGAGCAAATCGACTTGGAAGTGGAGGCGAGGGTTCTGGCTTTGAGTCTTCAACGGAAAAAAATGGAAATAAATAGAGCAGAGGCGAGGGTTTGATTCGACTTACTTGGAAATCATAGGGCGAGGGTTTGAATCGACGAAGGAAACTCGAATCGTCGACGTTTGTTTCGAATTCGAATCGTCAAGGTATTTTTGATTTCTAATTTCGGGTAAACGTGTCCAGATTCGGGTTTGAGTATCCGGGTTTTGAACACGCGTACCCGTTTCCCGTATCCAAAGTTTGTGAAAATTCAAATTCGGCCCCGGTACGTATTTGACGCCGTATCTGACGTATTTTAGGCGTATCCTTATCCGATACGTATCGGATACGCGATACGTGGACTGGGTGACGTATCCGTGCATCATAGGTTGCCTAGCCTAAAGGATCCTTGATAATTATTTAATATTATATTTTTTGTAAATTTTTCAGGGTGTCCAAAAGTGCAAATTACTTATCCGACTAGCCAATTTTTCCCCCTTGATTATGACTTCTGATGGTATTTCATGTGCTCCCTCCATCTCGTATCTATGTACCCCGGCCCGGAATAATCAGAAACGAGTAATAGGGGAAGATAATTTTTTCATTGAATGATGGCATGACTTGCTGAGAAGTCACTCGCAACCACTTCCGTGAGTGGTCATCAAGGAGAAGCACCTCTATTGGAAGTTTAGCCTTTCACTCCCTCTATCCTGGAATAAATATCACATTTGACTTGTCAAACATTTTAAGGGGTGTGCTTTACTAGTTTGCACAATGGCAAAATTGCACTAAGTTATTTCTTAATTTAGAAACGCGACATTTATTCCAGGATGAACCAAAAAGGAAAGTGTGACATTTATTCCAGGATGGAGGGAGTAGCATTTACAAAAATATTAGACTTTCCTAAATGGACCTTTTAGACTCAGTACCATGTGGTTATTATGGAAAAGACGGATCCCTCAATCAACATCACAAAACTCCCATAATCTTGATTAAGTAACCCACATCCTGGCACTCCTTAGTGATACACGTAGTGCCATCAAAACAGCCTTCCCAGTAGGCAAATCGAGACTCACCAATATCACTTTCTGGGGCAGGTATTCTATGAGTATGTATAGTACAAGAGAAAACCCATGGAAAAGGAGATAAAAACAAGTAACAAACTCCGCCTCAAAGAACCCCATACATGAAGTTTCTCCAGTTTTGCTTCAATATGCTTACCATCGGCGGTAATAGGAATTAAACTACTACTTTATTGAGAGAATCTCCGAAGATCCGGAAAATATTAGGCCATATTTCAATCCCTCTGATTGTGTTAAGCACATCAGCTGACAAGCCATAGAGATTATTTGTTATTTTGGCCTAAATACAACACCTCTACCCTAACATTCCTTGATTGTTCATGTGTGTGAACCAACTCAGCAACATTATCATCATCAACCAACTCAAGACATGTCCATATAGAAATGCATAACCCTAACCAAACTTATTCCTTGCCACAGCTTCACATATTTATTTCTTGTGATATTTGTTTCCATACATTTCATATCTGTAACCTTGTTAGAAATGGTACTGAATACTGAAACAACATACATAATATAGTTGACATACAAAAAGAACAATGGACGCCACATAAAAGAAACATATTAATATTCTGGTATATAGTTTAAAGGGTTAATTGTGTTATAGGTGGTCTGTGAACTAGATATTACGGGTTAATTGTGTTTAAGAGTCTTTGCTCTATGCGAACTAGCTATTTAGAGTCTAATTTCTAAAATTTTGCCATTTGGGATCCAACACCGTCGTTTTATATCGTTTAGGGTCTCTGTCACATGATTTAGAGGTTAAGCTGGTCACTTTGAAACTAACATGGCAACAGTGGTACATCCAGCAGTTTTGGCAGTTGATGTCCGGGTTTACGAAAGAAAAAAAATGGTGATATTGTTCATTACGTTTTGATTTTGACTAGTGATGTCTACGCTTAGAAAAATAATTATATATATATATGTGTGTGTTGACATTTGACATTGACCCATCCCTTTAATATACTCCCTCCGTCCCTATATGAATTGAATGTTGTCCATATTCAAGAAATTTTTGTCCGTATAAGTCCTTTTCCTAGAAACCTAATGAATTTATGCACCATTGCTACTCCATCCATCCTGAGAAACTAGGTCTTTTGCACTTTTAGTAGAACAAGTGCTTGACTACTCTTAATGATCTCAACTTATAACACAATATTGTAAGTGTGAATTAGAACATGATGTTTGATGAGGGAAAGTTTAGTAACTTATCCAAGAAATGGACATTCATTTAGGAAGATGTTTTTTACTTCGAAAAATGGATATTCATTTAGGGATGGAGAGTACTATATTTTCTTAAAAATCAAGTTTTTAGAATGTCCCTAATCTAAAAATGGATATTCATTTCGGCACACAAGGATTAAAAAAAAAACTAGTTTTTTTCATTCCAGCCCTACACTTCAATAAATCACATAAAATCTTTAAGGTTACAGAAAACAATAACATATTTTTTTGTATATTTCAGTACTGTCCATGGACAGCATTGATCACATCGTGGCTTTGCCCTGCATGGTAGTCAACGGATCTAATGTTAATTTAAGGTACACAAGGTACAGTTAAATTCTTTTTTCGCTATGATCAATTTCAAAACTTCTCACTAAAACCACTCAGTTAATCAGCTATGCCTTATCAGACCGATCTATCCCTATTCTAGGCATCCACCAAAGAAACCTGTTCTCCTTACTCTTCCCTTTGTGTAGAGAGGTTGTCTTCCACTATTGTGAAGGCTCAACAATCTGAATGCAAAATCCTCAAATTGAGAACTAATGGGTGCTTGGCGCTTACACCAACTATTGAGAAGAGCACCAAAACATTTTTAGGTTGAATAGATACAATTAAAAGTACAAATGAATGAAAAAAGGAACCCAAGATCTAGAAAGAATAACATCACAATTTCGAGGCCAATAGCCATATGGTCATAAAGAAAATATTCCCTCCGTCCCAAAATGAATGTCCATTTTGGCAAAAAAAAATTGTCCCAAAATGAATGACCTTTTTTACTGAAGTTACTTAAAGCTCCTTGGCAATCATAATGTTTCCGTTTTACTCTTGTGCCAGTAATGTATATTGTGAGATCATTGAGGACACATGTATATATGCTACAAAAAAGCTTAAATGTCAACTTCCTTAAATTTCTCCTAAACTCAAAATGGGCGTTCATTTTGAGACGGAGTGAGTAATAAGCATAATAGGTGAAATGACAATGACCAAGACTAGTCATCCTTAATAAATCCATAGACCATAAGAAAATTCCTGATTTCTAACTTGTATGTCCTCAATGCTATTCTAAATAATTGGTCGTAAAATCATATAACAGCATATATCATGAATTTGTGACACAATACAGCCTAGGGAACAGCACCGCAGGGTGATAAAGTGCCACACTATCTACAATTTAGAAATTTTGAGAACTTGATGTGAGGCAACATGCATCAAAAAAATACGTTGCAAATATTGAAAAGTGCATACAAAAATCTGTGGACATACCTTCTCACAACTTGCTCATTGCTCTACTTCACCTTCCAAACGTTCCTGAGAAGAATATCTTATTCATCAGAATAAGTCAAGCCCAACAACATACACACATTCATATATACAGATTATTGATCTTGAAATTCAGATTTCAAAGCTTCCTACAAAGAGGAAAAAAATAAGCTGACCACAAGGAAGATATATAATATCCAAGTTAATCAAACTGCAAACAATACTCATAACATTCAGTTATAAAATTGCACTTCGACAAAAAAGAGAATAACATTAATAGAAGAATGACAACCATAAAAGCTTAAAACTGAAACTAAGATGGATGTAACTTAGATTAGAGTTAGAAATTTGATGATTAATGGAGCCCCAGTCAAAAAAGAAAAAGCAGAGAGCCAGAGACAAGGTTGAAGAGAATGCAACAGCAGAACAATCTTGCATTGCTTAATTGCAGTGGTGAGGTTTGAGAGGAAGAAAGTTAGGTGGAGGGAGAGAGAGAGAGATTGATTTTGCTGAAATGGGATAGAAATGACACTCACATTAGAGCTGAAATATAAGAAAATGCACTGGGTGACCTAATACACATGCTTGGGGAAGAGCCACAGAGGAATCATATAAATATATAGATAAACCAAAAAGACAGAAATGACACTCAAACTGGAAGGTAAACTGACAATATGAGCACTACAACGACCGCACAAGAAACAGAATGTTAGCCAAAGGCACCTATCCCCGTATAAAATAGCTATAAGATGTGTATTTATTTATCTGTCTCTAAGCATATACACGATACAACAGTCGACAGTAGTTATACACAGAAATGAAAATATTCTACCCTTTCTAGACTCTTTGTCTTGAGGCAGAAGATTACAAGATATGGGAAACAGAAATACGGATCTTTACTCAAATGTGGAATATATATGCTTACCAATATTTATAGCTTTCATACATTGGAGACCAATGCGAATTTCCTACAAAAAATAAAAATAAAAAACGCTATAACTGCTTAATAGTTTCAGCAAGAAGTTGAGAAACAAGGAAAAGGTAATTAAACTAAGGGCTTCAAATAAAGAATCTTACATGTAGCAGCAAGTATCCTACATAAAAGGATGCCACGTGGGGCTTACTTCAGCGTCTTCACTCTTGAGCCTTAGATCTTTATGAAGAGATTACAAGATCGCGTCCTCACATGATTGACTTTGTCATTGTTCATGCTTTCTTCACCTTCTCCACATGCATCTATATCGATAAGTGGACCCACTATTTGAGATTGTTGAACGCATTAGTGATGATAACTTCATCACCCAGATATGCATGTTCATGAACAATTCATCAGCAAAAATCATCAATCAGCTGATGGGGGAGGAGGGGGAGAGAGTTGGGAGGGAGATGAAGAAAGATTTATGGTGAACTTTAATATAGTAGAAGGTTATGGAGTTTTTGATTCTCAAAAAATTGGATCAGTTGGAGAGCTAAACTCCGTTTTAAGTCAGCCACCATTTTTAAATTTAACAGATAAAAACTCCTTATGGTTTAGTTTTTGTATAACAGTTTCTTTTGGGGTAGCTCTGGCCTATAGTATGATGAATACTGAAATTAGTGCGAGTCCACCTGCATGTAATGAAGTGAAAAACGTAACAACAAAAGATGGATGACCAAAATCTACAATTTTGTTTTATTGCTTGCACTACACATAGCCCGCATATAAATTTTCATTGGTTCCTTTGCTAGGAGCAATATTAGTGAAAAGAGAAGGGATGTTATAATATTAAAACCTCTTTCAGGAGAATAGAGGCAGATGGCATCCATCAATCATCCTTGAAATCTCTCTCATTTCAAATCTTTGCACTTTCTTCGTGATCTTGTCAGCAATTGATGAATCTCAATAAAACCTATTAGTTTTTGTTCCTGGTTTTACAAGCTCCAATTGGTTGCTGAAAATTACTAATTCCCCTCATTCCAGTACTTTCATCTTCATTACCATCATATATTTCAAGATACGCCTCCTCATCTTCAACCTGGTTTTCGAAACACAACCTTAAGTAAGCAAGAGACAAATTGGCTTTCGGTTCAACATCAAAGTCCATTGATCAGATACCCCCTCCGTCCCAAAATGATGTTCCTATTTGACTATTTAAAGTTTCTAGTGATATGTTTTCTTTTCAAAGATTACCGTTCATTGAAGTAAATATTACACTCACAGCTTTAGCGATTAAAGAGCACACATTTATGACAAGGATAATGTGGGAAGTTCAATGGTTTTAATCAATCAATTATGGAAATGAGAACATCTTTTTGGGACAAACAAAAACGGAATGGACTAATTTCTGGGACGAAGTAGTTGTGATAATCGCCAAGTCTGCCATGATAATTTCATTGTTTTGTGAGACAATAGAAAGTTCAACAATCAAGAGGGTACATTTTTTTTCTAGAACACTCCCCCACCCCTCACACACATAGAGACATACAGACAATGAAAAAAACGAAAAGAGGAGGAAATCTCATCGTGAGGACTTTATCATATAATACGCAAAACCGTAGAGTGAAAAGTATTTACAAGACAGACGAAATATAAATTTTCATGTTACCGCTTCATTATAATCAGGATTGTCATCATCAGAATCATCATCCACCCTTGAGTACAAGGTTGCTTCATCAACCTCATCGATGGTCTTCATATCCTCCTGCAAAATTTGACCGTACAAGCATCAAGCAGAAGTATATCTTTAATTCTTTATTCAGGCACGAAATAGCAAAGATAGGTATAACATGTATTATTTAGAAAGAAATATTCTTACAAGTTCAGACTTAAGCTTCTCAAGTCTTTCCTTTAACTTGGACATATGATGCTTTAATGCCTGGAAATGTTTGAAATAGGAGAAGCGAATAGATTAATCATCAGAACACACAAAGTGCCAAGTATCTATGAGTTTTACATTGTTACTGTTAATTATTCCATACGTCCTAAATGAATGTCCGAAATTAATTTAGGGAACATTCTGAAAAGGTGTACTTTATATACAATTAATTGTAAGCATGCATAAACATTCTTGTTATCCACTTTCTGAACATTTAGTTTTGTAAGTATCTAATGACTAGTGAAAATAATTTGGCGAAAAAATATTTAGGGATAGGACATTCATATTGGGACAAAATTTCATGAAGATGGACATTCATTTAGGGACGGTGGAGTAGTATTTTAGGCCCTTACCTCACGTCTTTGCAGTTCAATTGAACGCGCTAATGCCTGCCTTCTAGTCAAGAGGTTAGTTGGCTTTACTTTATCTGGACACCGATAATTTTTTCCACGATACACGATAATTGCATAACCTTTAGCGGTTCTCTCAACAGATACCAACACTCCACCACTCTCAGCCTCGAGCATGATTGCAACATGCTTGACTTGTGCAAATCTTTTTCCTTCCACAAGTATCTTTACAAGCTCTCGATATTTCCAGTGTAAATGCATATTTTCAATCGTACCATCAAAAACCCCTCGCCTCCCTTGAAACAATAACAAAATTATTTTGAGCACCAACTAAAACAATTTTCTAAGAATATGAGTGATTATCCTTACCTAGAAACAAGAACGGTTTCATACTCAGTCCAATCTTTCGGAATAAAAACCTCTCCTCATCAGTTAAAGTTTCTAAATCAGTGGGGAGCTCTGATGGGTCCAGTTTTTCTTGCACCTTTCGTAATGCCTTCTCAGCCATTGTTATCTTACCCTTGGCCTGCAATCGCATAAGTAAAACCATTTAACGGTGGATTCTTTTTCTTAAAATAATACATTTAAAAAAATATCCTTAAACAATACGGTTGAAAAAGTAATGCCCAAAAAATAAACCTACTATGAATTCGCTATTAAAAGTAGCGAATTTAAGCTTGAATTCACTATTGCCAACAACGTATTTAAGCTTGAGTTCTCTATTGCAAATAGAAAGCTTGAGGGAGGTGATCATTTGAGAGAAATGAAAATTTTAAATTCAAATTGGACTATTGTTTTAGCTTACAGTAGCTAGCTTCTTTTCGAGAATTCTGACCAAGGAAGCATGCCTAGCAACTGCTGACTCTCTCATCATTTTCTCTCTGTCTTCATCGTTAATTTCTTTTCCCCAACGTGACGTTGCTGCAATAGTCTCAGCAAGAGTTCCTGCAACTAGTGGGCCCATAACAACTTTACGGTTTGAGTCAATAAGTATTGATGCTTTTTGGCGTGCTTGGTCTTCCTCGTCAAGTTGAAGAGTTGCTACCTCCTTTGCTTCTTCCAGTGTCTTCATGACACCCGGTGGCAAGAAATCGTTACCCCTGTGAAAGACAATATAATCCTTGTTCCTCGAAAGTAGAGTTCCTCCTGTCAATATCTGGAAGAAAGAAAAACCGGAGTAAAATTGTGTGCTAAACAAGAACGAGTATTTAGGCAGTACAAATACTTGGTTCAGCACCTAGAAAAGGAAATTGGACTAAACTCGCAAACACAAACAAGATACTCCCTCCGTCCCTAATTGGAGGCCCAAATTTCATTTTAAGGAATACTCTGAAAATGTGTGTTTTTTATACATTTTAATGGCAAAGATCCATAAATATTCTTACTATCCACTATCTAAACATTTAATTTGGTAAAAAAAATATTTGGGGGCAAAGTGTTTTTGCAAAAAAGGACATTCATGTTGGGATAATTTTTTTTTGAATTTGGAAATTCATTTAGGGACAGAGGGAGTAGTATGTTAGATGAAGAACTCAGAAGCTAAATTACATAAATAATTAAATGAAGCAGCTTAGCGATTTTCTATGCATCATACAAATGTACCCTCAATAATTCTGAGCTTCAGAAGTACCTTTATCCACTCAGGAAATGCACTAACCTCGGACTAGATACACAAAAAAGATCCAATGGATTGAAAACCTTGGACGAGATTTGGCAAAACCCCAAGGCTGTAAAGCACAGAGCTATCCTCGATAATATTAGACTCTAGATAACAATGGGCTTTGCATAATTTATTACCGTAAAACAGAATAGCTAATTCGGAAGACAATATTATCCTAGTAATGCTATTGGGATAGCAATATTCTTAATGAAATACTCCTTCCGTCCCATAATAAATGGCGCATTTGACTTGTCAACGTTCTTAAAGAATGTGCTTCACTTGTTTGTACATTACTTGTACAATGGTAAAATTGCACTAAGAGTATTTCCTTATTTAGAAACATAGGGAAATATAAAATGACATATATATTGAAACATAGGGAGTAGTTGATTGTGATAACTGAAATCACCATTTTTTTGGGACGGACATAAAAGGAAAGTGAGACATTTATTATGGGACGGAGGGAATATAATAAATCAATGTATGAAATTATCATATAAGCGTTTCATGTGCAACTTTAGCTTTGTTGTTGGTTACTACAATATCACACACATCGAAATGACAATTGAGTTTTTCTTAGGCAGTCAAAAGTTACATGATGAGGGCGAGCCTTGGCGCAACGGTTAAGTTGCTCCTTTGGTGACCATAAGGTCACGGGTTCGAACCTTGGCGAACAGCCTCCGGGCAATTGTCAGGGGAAGGCTCTAGCAAATGGTTCCCTCTCCCAACCCCCGCTTGGCGGGGAGCGCTTGGCGCACCGGGGTTTGCCCCTTTAGTCAAAAGTTACATGATGCCAACTATTTAACCAATTCTATTGTGTAACCTCAAATATATTGAGAAACAGATGGACATTTTTAAACAAGGAACACTATATTCATTTCGAGTTAAGAAAAGAAAATAGTAAATATAATGCTTTCTAAAATTTAACCTTGAGTTCTTCTGCCATTCTTTCATTACTAGTGCTATGTACACCGCGTTTGATGGCTATCTTTGCAATAGCACTTCTTTCCCATAATTTCACTATTGCAGCAGCAAGGCCTTGCAGTTCTCTATTTCTTCCTATAATTAAGCAAAAACAAAGTCCTTAAAACACAAAATTTGAATTATGCGGACCAGAAAATACCAATCCATACATACCAAGGGCAAAATGAGGACGCATTGTCCGTGCATTCCTACGGTAAAAGGTTGTTTCGGAGTCTTTTAAGGCATGTCGTATCCCATGTGGAAGATATCTAAATGGAGGTTTATATCCACGAATCACAGAGGGAAGCAAATCTGCATCAACAGGAACTGGATCACATCCGTTCCAATCCGTGAACCGTGGGCCCAGACCATCTAAAAGAAGATTGAACTCATTTAGTTCTACTAGTTTTTCTTCAGAAAGATCCTTTGATTCTCTTGATGAATGATATATTGGTGATTCTAAAGAGCGGATAGCTTCATTCTGTTCAGCTGTGCTAGAATGACAATTCTCTATAACTTTTGCTGATGAAGAAACCTTGTCAGCTTCGGTTTGCTTAATAAATTGCTGTACACAGTGCAACTTGTAAGCCATTCCCCTGAATAACACTACTGAACTTCCCGACCGCCATATCACTAGGCCTCCTGTTCTACTCTGAATGAAAGCAAAGTAGAATGCATTTAATAAAATCCATATACAAACTGGTAATTGATCCAAAATAAAAGCATATTGAACAGTTTGCTCATATAAGACATGCAGGAGATCCATAGCAATACTTTTAAGTTTCATAGAGTAGAGAAAAATTAGTAATCTTGATGCGCCATGGATTTCAAAATATCTGTATTTGCTCCTTAAATATTTTTGAAGAATACATTTATACAAGATTCACATTATCATTTAAAAGAAACAAGCCATGCTTCTTTCTTTTTTGATAAAAAAGGACTATATATATGATTTATAAGAAACCAAAGGGTACATGAAATGGACAAGCAGTCTACTGGATTGAATATAAACACTAAAACCAAGAGCTAATCATGAAGTATTTCTCCATGGCCATCAGAGGAGAAACCCATAAACACGCCATATAAACTACTCTGTCCCAAAGGTCATAAAATCACTTTATTCCAGAAGTTTTTTGTATTTATCCGCTCCATAAACACACTACATTAGAAAAGCTAACATCCTTGTAATAAAAAAACACAAAAAAAAAAAAAATAGGGCCAAAAGGTTTAAAAGCTCGATTCTTTCACAGATGTCCCTGACACCCACTTGTTAACTTCAGATAGGAAAAAACTTTGGCAAGGATTTACAGCTTGACACTGCTTGTCACCCAAAAGTGGTAGCTCGGCATTACTCTGGTGGTGGTGGGTGCTTCTCTCTCTAACCTTATCACTCTCTCTGTTCATTCTATGGTTCTCTATCCCTCTCTCCATGATTACATCCAAACTCAAAAACAAGAACCCCTCAAACTTAGTACATTTCTCTTAAGCCTCCTCTTCACCCTCCTCCCAAATATAGTATTCTTAGCAATGTGGCCATAATGAAAACAGTTTGGAATGTGTTATTTTTGTTTTGTAAGACGAACTGAAGCATCAAAGACTGTGATTGCAAACAGTATCTTGTTTATGAAAACTTTAGAACATAATTTCCCGTGTATCAAAGACTTGATTATATTTTCAGTCGGTGAAACTAATGTTGGTGTTATGCCCTAGGCTTATAGTTATTTAGACTCATAACTAATACCGTTATGTAATCGTCTTTATTATTTATAATAGAGAATGTTTATCTTGAGTATTTTATGTTTACATGTTTATTATAATATTCCGTGTCCCTAGTTATTATGAATAACTAGTATAAGTTGGTAATGGATAATCATAGAGATGATTATATGCATGGGGATGCACATTACACTTATGAGTACTTGTTAGAGAACAAGGTACTGGACTGACCCATCTATGAGATTTATGACATGGTCTATGGTCATATATGTCATGATTAAATCTCATGATAGTCGTGTCATTAGAATCCTTAGTACCTGAGATTATCATCGTCTTCCACATGATGAACGTTGTGTTTGATGTAATCTAACACTATCTTTAATAGGATAGCAATAAGGGATATGTTGGCACGACTGGATTCTTGTAGGAAAGAATGATAAGTCAAGATGGGATTTGTCCCTCGTTAAGAGAGATGTCTGATTGGGCCCCTCGATGAATTATGTTTGATGAAATGTGTGGCCACACTCAAGAGATTTGATAGAGATCAAATGCACTTGGATTATCAACACATTCGGAGTCGAGAAAGCATTGAACAATATAAGTTGACGTGGACCATGACTTATGTTCAAAATATGATATCGTGAGACAAAGGGATTGTGACAATGATTTATCAAGGAATCAAGCTTTGATGTTATATTAATTGGGTAGACATAATGGTTTGCTAGAAACCATTTATGTCTTGTGAGGATCGATGTTTCGACTCACTACCAACATAAATATAATTCCTATAGGATCACACACAAAGAACGGATTGAAAAATGGCTCAAATATGGAAAAGGGGGGGGGGCGGTCGCGCGCCCCGGAGGGGGCGATCGCGCCCTGCCGTCTGACAACTTCCGTTTCGGCTTTGGATTAGGGTTTTTTCCACTAGCGTTAGGGATATTTATAAAGTATAAATAGACCCTTGTGCCTCAACCAAGACATACGAATTTTAGGGTTTGAGAAACACAAATCTCTTGATTTTGATTACGAATCAAAGATCAAAACACCCTAGATTCAATTCCATATTAGCCATAGATTGTTGAAAAGAGTTTTAACAATCGGGGATCATCTAGCAATCCAACAAGATTAGATCTTGGTTCGTTCGCGTATGGATTACCGATAGAGGGTGATTGCTTTATCACCTAGAGCTTGAAGGCCTAGCATTGTTGATTCATCACAAGGAAGAACAGGGAAGAAGATCAAAGTTTCGTCTACGGCTCAAGGTGAATTACGATTCGTGTACGAAAGACAAATTCGCAACAAAGGTTAGTAAATCTATATTCATAGTTTTAATCTCTTCATGTTAGACGAATTCATGGCTAGGGTTTTGTAAATCAGGTTAAATCTTCCGATGCGCTTGTAACCCCAAAACCCAACAACTAACAGTTTCCTCACTAAACTATCCACCATATTCAAATATCCTCAATGTTCTTTTATTTTTATTGAAATGTCATGACTGAACTAGCCCACTTTTTCCAATGTCACGACTCCGTCTATAATATCATTAAAGAACTAACAAAAGTTAGTCACGTGACCTCACGTGACCAACTTAAGTTAGATGTTTCGTGACCTCACGTGACTAACTTAAGTTAGATGTTTAACGAATGAAATCACTTAAGGTGACGTGTGTGCTGACTAGATTTTGGGGGAAAAAGCCCGCCATATTTAGGCATGTGAGACACACAAGTCTCACATAATTCTGCCTTGACCGGGAAAGATATTTTCAGTATCAAAATCAAAACAAAAATTAAAATTTTCCCCAATTTCCTTGTGATGAAGAATGAGTGGATGAACGAATGAGTGAAACCCTAGTTTTTGTTTCACCTTTTGTTTACCCAATTTTTTGTTTTGATAGTGAAAATATCTATCCCGGTCAAGTCAAATTAGGTGTGACTCATGCGTCTCACGTGCCTAAATATGGCGGGCTTTTTCCCCCAAAATCTAGTCAGCACACACATCACCTTAAGTGATTTCATTCGTTAAACATCTAACTTAAGTTAGTCATGTGAGGTCAAACTTTCATTAGATTTTAACAACATTATGGACAGAGTCGTGACATTGGAAAACGTGGGATAGTTCAGCCATGACATTTCAAAAAAAAAAAAAAAACAGCGAGGACATTTGAAAATGGTGGATAGTTCAGTGAGGAAAATATTAGGTTGCCATTTTCAGTTTGGAGAAATGCTATTACGGATAAACTAAACTTTGATGCCATCAATAGACCAAGTAGGAAGACATTGGCAAGATGACACAATACAACAGTACAGACTCACCCTCTCAAATTTTCCTCTAAAAGCAGGACATGTCGCATGACATGGTAAGATTGAGCTACGCTATATATATGTGCTCACAATTTGGAAAATTAATGACAAGATTTATAGCCATTCCTCAAATTTCCATTGAAATACAGTCTTCAGACATTGAATTTTAAATGAGGCAATCAAAATCTCACAAGCCTGTAAGATTTCAAACAAATATAAGATTAACACTGATGCTCTAGCATGTCTACCACGAGGCTGGAGAGTGCCAAGAGGTAGCCTGTGCCTGAGGCTCTCAGGAGAGTGCCTTTCATTAGCTTATTTACAATTTCTTCTTTTTCTTTTAATCAAAAGTTTCAGCTCTGCCCCTAGCTCAACCCCAAGGTAAGTTGGGATAACAAGAAGTATAATGGCCATTCTCGGTAACAATTATCATAGAAAGCATGCTCTTCAAGTCTTGTCAAACTTTGGAATAATTGTTCTTTCTCAATGGTGAAGCTATTGTACTGAAATAATCTTGTTGGGAAACCAAATTATGAACACAAATGACAAAACAAAAACACAACTAACCTCTAAATGTTCATGAGTCCTTTTCATGTTCATTGCAGAAGACCCTTCAAATTTCAATTTAACCACCTCATCCACATTCCACTTCTCGTGGATAGAGTCCACCAATGCCTGTGTAATACCAGCCTTTTTTACTTGAATCCTCTCCACCATTCTTAATGCAACATTCCTAAGTCTCTTCAATTCATGCTCAGGTAATATTTTCTCAGCCAACCATGTATTGCTTTTCATAGACCCTTTCTCTCCTTCCACATTTTTCGAACCAATCTCTCCCTCCCATGGTTGCTTAGTAGAATCATAATTATCACTAGAACCCACAAACTTTTGATTTTTTCCTCCATCAATTTTCAACACTTCTCGGTTGATTGAAACCTTTTCATCATTCTTGACAGGCAAAATCTCATAAGAACCCTCAGAATCTCGAGCTTTTCCTCCTTCAATTCTAGACACCATCTGAGTGAATGAAACCTTATTATCAATATTGGCAGGCAAACTCTCTTTTTCCTCCGATAACCCAATTCGAATTAGGTTATTTTTCAAACCAATTTTTCTCTCCAATGGCAACTTATCTGAATCAAATTTATCACTAAAAGCCTCAAAATTTCGAAAATTTGCACCATCATTACTCAATGCATTCCTTTTGAACAAAACCCTTTCCTCAATTTTGACAGAAAAATTCTCCTTTTTCTCCAACATCCCACTTTTGATTGCAACATTTCCACCATCTTTCTCCTCATTCCCACTAAGCCCATTTTCCCTTTTACCCTTCTCACAATCAAATTGCTCATCTCTTCTACCTTCAATATTCCTGGGTTTCCTTTCTTGAACCCAAGGAGCAACCTTTATCCGATTACCAGGACCAAAGCTCACTGAGTCACTCACCAACGAGTCGTTCCCAATTCTAGACTCACCCACAAATCCATGAGTTTCTTCTGCCTCTTCTTCTCCCTCTTCAAAGGGTAATCTCACCTTTCGTCGTTCTTGCCATGGAAATTTCTCTCTTAAAGAAGTATTCTTCACAGACCATTTATCACGAACTTGTTCAGAGAAGCTTGGCCTAGGCTTTCTTCTGTTCTTATTTCTTGTTGATGCTGATCTTGGGTTGATATGATCATAAGAAGAAGAAGAAATCTTGAATTGGTTAGTAGTTTTGTTGTAACTGTGAGAAGAACAGGAGAGGGGTGATGATTTTGGAAGAGGATAGAGTAAGTTCAGTGACATTTTTGGTGATCGTTTTGATTCAGTACAACGTAGTTTTCTAGGCTTCGAATATGGTTTTTGAAAGGGCTATGAAGTCTTGGGCCGCTTGTGGCATATAGCCTTGTTTTTGATAGGCTCCCAATTACTAATCTTTCTATCACTTGAATTCACATATTTAAGCCCAAATTTGTTACTACTTCCATTTTAAAATTATTGTGAACTTAATTAAAAATAAATGTGAAAGTAAATAATAGTCATCTTCATACAAAAATTATGAATTTAACTAAAACAATTAGGGGTGTGCGCGGGCCCAAAGCCCGCGGGCTTTGGCAAAGCCCGGTATGAGCCCATTTAGTTGCGGGCTTCAATTTCAAAAGCCCAACATAGAGGGCATTTAGCGGACTCAAATTAACGGGCTTTTGCGGGCTTTAAGTGGGCATTTAGCGGGCTCGGGCTTGATGGGCCCAAATTTAAAATTACAAATTTCAATTTCATGATCAAAAGAATTGCCATAAAGTTAAAAATTTAACATTACAATATTTGAAGCAATCCCAAATTTAAAATTACAAACTTCAACTTCAAAAGAAATAAATCCATAAATTTAACAATTTAACATTATAATATTTTATTCAATACCGGTTGAAAGCTATAAGTTATTGCTTACAGTAAATCAGTAAATGCCTAGGTTTTGGTTTACTAGTTACTTCTTCATACCAGTGAGAATATGCAAAAGGTATACAGGTACAATGGAATTCTCTTCAAATGTAGACAAGGGTGTAGGATTATAAAGATGTAGAAATATCAATATCAATGATATAGTATAGTTGTCAATTATATAGGAAACAGTACATAAGAAAAGATTTAGAACCTAACAGTAAGCTAGCAGAAACATAAATACATTTGAATTGAAGATTAGAACATTTACATATTTTATTAATGTTGGTCTATTACTAAATTAAGTTTACTTTTTTGCATCGACATTAAGATTTGCACACTCTCGTTTTATCACATGTTCAGACAAAGATGTAATAATCTCATTAGTCCCAGTTACTTAGTTCCTGCAGAAGGAACAAGTAAATCAGTAAATGCCTTGTAATAACCCAAACTAGATTGACTCCCGTGCGATGTACGGGACATTACTATATATTCAAAAGACAAAAATTAAACTAAAATAAATCAAGAACTCAATTCGTTTATACATTATGGAATACTTGCGTAAAGAATACATTGTCAGTACAAAAAAAAATTAGAAAACAATAAAATAGAAATAAAGCAAAAATTATAAGGAAGATGCATTTCTCTATATACAATTCTGTAGTATTTTATCATATAAAAAAATTAAATAAAACACACGAACATGTTTATTAAATACGAAATAAGTTATTGAAATCAGTTAAAAAAACACAATAACCATATTACCCCATCTCACTTATTAAATATATCAAAACCCACATTCATCACAATTAGGGGCGTAACCGAAGTGAATCGGATCGAATATCATAAGATTCGATTTGTATTCGAATATAAAATTTAATTTGTATTCGTATTCGATTCGTATTCGAATATATAAATTGAATCGTATACGATTAGACGTGTCCAAACGGATATAACCGCCGGTTAAAAAAATCGTTAAGACTTAACCGTAACCTAACTGTTAACCGTGTACTAACGGTTATGGTTATCCGGTGAACGGTTATAAATGATTAACACGGTTTATCCGGTTAAAACGGTTAACTAAAGCATTTTTTTTTTTTACAAATTAGTCCTTTTAACGGAATTTTTAACAAATTCTATTAACTATTATTTGAAAAAATGCTTAGTCACAACCAAGGCAAATGCCAAGGCCACGACACTGGCCGGCCATGCCCAAAATCACGGCCAAGTTTGGTATAAAATGCTCAGCATCAGCCACTTATATAGCCAAGGCTTTTGGTTTTTTTTGTTTTCTTTCAATGTGGGATAACATCCCAATGGAGGCGGTAAGGCCACACGGCCAAGGCCATGGCCGAGCCAAAGCAAGGCCAATGCCGAGCCACAAGCCTTTGATTACTTTCCCTTCATTTAGATGTGGGATAACTCACAAGGCCACATGGCCAAGGCCGTGGCCGGCCAAGACCGAGCCTAAGCAAGGCCACGGCCAGCCAAGGGAAGGCCACGGCCGAGCCAAGGCAAGGCCACGGCTAGCGAAGGCCAAAGCCCAAGGCCAATTTCTATTTTTTTTTTCAAATAAATAATATCTTAATATTATATTTTTTATTTTGTATAAAAAATATTATTTATTTTCGACAAATAATAAAAATAAGTGGCAATATTTTTTTGGATATATATATTAATTTTAATTTTAAATTTTAAATTTTAAATTTTAAATTTAAATTCTATTAACTATTATTTGAAAAAATGCTTAGTCACAGCCAAGGCAAATGCCAAGGCCATGACATTGGCCGCCCATGCCCAAAATCACGGCCAAGTTTGGTATAAAATGCTCAGCATCAGCCACTTATATAGCCAAGGCCTTTAGTTTTTTTTTTCTTTCAATGTGGGATAACATCCCAAGGGAGGCGGCAAGGCCACACGGCCAAGGACATGGCCGAGCCAAAGCAAGGGCAAGGCCAAGGCCGAGCCACAAGCCTTTGATTACTTTCCCTTCATTTCGATGTGGGATAATTCCCAAGGCCACATGGCCAAGGCCATGGCTGGCCAAGGCCGAGTCAAAGCAAGGCCACAGCCAGCCAAGGCAAGGCCACGACCGAGCCAAGGCAAGCCCACGGCCAGCCAAGGCGAAGGCCCAAGACCATTTTCTATTTTTTTTTTCAAATAAATAATATCTTAATTTTATACTCCCTCCGTCCCAGACCAAGGGTATATGGGGGGGATTTCACGCTTCTTAAGAAATTTTTTAAAAAATGAATAAAAGTTAAATGTGAAATATGAAATAGTAATTAAATGTGTGGTAGGAAATATGAGAGATAATGTAAAAGTTAAATATGTGGTAGGGAATAGGAGAGAGAATGTAAAAGTTAAAAATATTTAATAGGAGAGAGAATGAGTGGGAGGAATAGTAGTTAAATGTGTGGTAGGAAATAGGAGAGAGAATGTATAAGGATATAATGAATGGTTTTTTTGTAAATATATGAAGATGATAAGGGTATTAATATATTCAAAAACTTGCCTTTTTTGGAAATGAACTCTTGGTCTGGGACATCCCAAAAGGGAAAGATGAACCCTTGGTCTGGGACGGAGGGAGTATTTTATATTTTGTATAAAAAATATTATTTCTTTTTTGACAAATTATAAAAATAAGTGGCAATATTTTTTTGGATATATATATTAATTCTTAATTCTTAATTCTTAATTCTTAATTCTTAATTCTTAATTCTTAATTCTTAATTCTTAATTCTTAATTCTTAATTCTTAATTCTTAATTCTTAATTCTTAATTCTTAATTTTTAATTCTTAATTCTTAATTCTTAATTCTTAATTCTTAATTCTTAATTCTTAATTCTTAATTTTTAATTTTTAATTTTTAATTTTTAATTTTTAATTTTTAATTTTTAATTTTTAATTTTTATTTTTTAATTTTTATTTTTTAATTTTTAAATTTTAATTTTAGCTTTTAAATTTTATATTTTAAATTTTTAATTTTAAATTTTAAATTTTAAATTTTAAATTTTAAATTTTAAATTTTAAATTTTAAATTTTAAATTTTAAATTTTAAATTTTAAATTTTAAATTTTAATTTTAAGTTTTAAATTTTAAATTTTAAATTTTCAATTTTTAATTTTCAAATGTTATATTTTTATTGAATTTGGATTAATTTGTATTATTATTTTTAAATGTTTTTAATTTTAGATTTTAAATTTTAAATTTTAAATTTTAAATTTTAAATTTTAAATTTTAAATTTTAAATTTTAAATTTTAAATTTTAAATTTTAAATTTTAAATTTTAAATTTTAAATTTTAAATTTTAAACTTTAAATTTTAAATTTTACATTTTAAATTTTAAATTTTAAATTTTAAATTTTAAATTTTAAATTTTAAATTTTAAATTATAAATTTTAATTTTAAGTTTTATATTTTAAATTTTAAATTTTCAATTTTCAATTTTTAATTTTCAAATGTTATATTTTTATTGAATTTGGATTAATTTGTATTATTATTTTTAAATGTTTAAGAAATCGGAGAAAAAAAACTGAAATCCAATCGGCCAACGAATGAACACCAAGTGTCCCATTTAAAAAAAAAAAAAAATCACCTGAATAGACGCGCTTCTGTACACGCGTGTATGGCACGTGCCACTTTTCAGGAAAAAATCTATAATTAAGTAACCCTATATACTTTATTTACTATGCTTCAAAGATTTTTTTTAAAAAAAAAATAACTAAATTGAATTTTGATTAATTTGTATTATTATTTTTAAATCTTAAAGAAATCGGAGGAAAAAAATCTGAAATCCAATCGGCCAATGAACGAACACCAAGTGTCCCATTTAAATAAAAAAAAAAAAATCACCTGCATAGACACGCTTCTGTACACGCGTGTATAGCACGTGTCACTTTTCAACAAAAAATCTATAATTAAATAACCCTATATAATTTATTTACTATGCTTCAAAGATTTATTTTTTAAAAAATTAAATAAATTTTCTGATATTTCGAACTAAAATAAACACAATAACCACATTACTCCATCCCACTTATTAAATAGAAACTGAAACCCACATTCATCACACTTATCTTATTTAATTTTGAGAACAAAAATCAAAATCCTAAAAATACGAATATTTTGGTTAAATGAAAATAATTTCCCCAAACCATCCATTTCCTCATAAACCCAACCCACTTCTTCCTTACCCTCTTTTAAAATAACACTTTCTATTATCTATATTTCTTATAATATTGACATGCAGTTCAATCAAAATTTTAAAAATGATGACCATCTTTCCCGATGTTCATCTTTATTAATACTTTATGTACTATGATTCAATTATTTTTAAATAAAATAAATATAATGTTTATTGTATCGAACTAAAATAAACTCAATAACCACATTACCCCTTCCAACTCATTATCCTATACCCCATCACTTTTAAAAAAAAAAAACTTATATTAGTAAAATTGTTATTATTATCATTATCATTTATAATAAAAAAATAACTTGACACTTAATTAATTTTGACAAAAAATATATTGAAAAATTAAAAGGAAAATTAACAAAGAATAATTAAGAAATTTATATTAAAAAAAGGAGTTTTTTTTTTCTGTGTCCAAATCAAATGAAATTAGTCTCTATTTAAAGAGGAAAACAAATTATGAATTTTGGTGTAAAATTTTTTTTAAAAAAAATTAATTTATTATAAAATAATTTAGGTTAAAGAAATGGGTGGAAAATAAAAATCCGAAATTGAACCAGCGAATAGGAGCACGCCACGTGGCCAAAACAAAAAAAAATTTGCTGCCTTCACGCGTGTTTTTTGGCGCGTGTACTACAGGCGCCCTGGAAATGACGAGACTGCCCTTCAGCCAAATACCGACACGTGTTTAAATTTAAAAAAAAAAAATTGTTTTTGGGCCAATCACAGCGCGCCACGTTTCATTTCAGCACATTTTATTTCCCATTTGCCACCAAGTGAAATTACTAAAATACCCTTCGATGGCCAAAATTTTACCAAAAGCTTGTTATTATATATTGATAGATATTGATTCTTTTTTTTTATTATTAAATTTGCTTCCTTAAGTAATAATGTTATTCCTTTTATTATTGGAATTAGATGAGTTGGGGCTTTGGTATTGGGCTTAGATTTAGGAAACCTAATTATAAATACCCTTACTATACCTAGAACTCTTACTATTTTCATAACCCTAGAAAGAAAATAATAGAGGGAGGCGGGAGAGAGAAATTGTCGTGAAGAGAGAGAGAGAGAGAGAGAGAGAGAGAGAGAGAGAGAGAGAGAGCCGTGAGGGAGAGGTTGCCGGATTGAGAGCTAGGCCGACCGGAATTTGGAGAAGAAGGAGCAACCTTCTTCATTGCTTGGACTATCCTACGTTAAGGTGATGACTAAACTGATTTTTGTATTGTCCTATAACCTAGAAAACCTAGAATATTGTTGGTGAAAAACTAGGGTTTTGGTATTACTATTAATGATTAATGGAAATTGACCTAAGAAGGTTATTAATGGAAGAACTGAGTTGTAAACCTAATGTTGATTAAGGTTTGGGGCATGATAAGTCAATGGGCTGGCCTAAGATCATTGTATGCTAAGGAGTTAAATGGGATTTAGGGTTTTTGTGTGTGTTCTGGGTGTTTGCAGTAGGTGATAGGTGTCTGATGTGTGTGTGCGTGTCTGTAGTGGGTCTGTGTGCGTGTGTGCATGTATTTTGGTGTGTGCAGAGTGTGTGTGTTCCTGCTATGTGCATGTGTGTGTTGTAGCGTGTGCGTGTGTTGTGTGCGTGTCCAGTCGTGTGTATATGTGTGTGTGAGTGGCGGCTGGTGTGTGTGTATGGTGTGTGCAGCGTGTGTGCGTGTGTTTCAGCAGTGGTATGTGTGTATGTTTCAGCCGTGCAGTGTGTGTGGTGCGGCTGGTGTGTGTAGGGTGTTAGGGTTAGTGCGTGTGTGTGTGTGTGCTAGGGTTTAGTGTGTGTTAGTGTGTACTGGAAAAGGTGTAATTAGTGGGTGTAATTGTGAATTAGAGAGTATTATTAGGATTTGATTATAGAAACCCAAGGGATATTTTGGTAAATCGAAAGGGGTTTAGGGTTAATTTTTAGAGGAATTAAAAAAGAGTCTTTTTGTATGATTATAGATTCGTGCGAGGGCTCGTTGCAAGGATAGTGCAAGAAATCGAGGTAAGGGATTATACATCTTTAAGTTAATTGATTTTCGCTCCGTTCCAATTATTAGGCTTCCGCATATTTCTTGGCGATATACGTCCCTTTGATACGTAAAAGCTGATCTCGCGTCAGTATTTGTTTTAATTCCCTCGTTTACCGTTATTTGCTAATCTTTTGTTATTCGTTTGCTAAATCGTTCTTTTGGTTTCGTAAATACGGAATTTTATTGTCATTGTGAATGTTCGTATTCGGTATAAAAATGAGATTTGATTTGATATGATATGATTTTGTGTTCCTTCAATGATCGCTAAGTTAGACAACCTGCTTCGGCGGGGTATATTTGAAATTTGGCCTTCGAGCAAACTTAGTTCACCGCTTCAAATTAGTGGTGGGGTGTTCTGGATACACTGTTTAGGACTCTGCGGAGTCATTTTGTTCCCTTTATGGGATTTTGTTTGATAAGGTCAGTAGACCACTTATGTGATCATGATGTCTGTGAATGATTTGATTATCTACGGCTGGAATAGGACGGTTGTAGATAATTAGAGCATTCGAGTTAGCTTTGTCAGCTTATCAGTCCTTTGAAATTCCTTATAATCTGTGAGTGGTTTAGTTAGTTAAAACTGGTATGAGACGGTTTTAAATAAGTAAACCATTCGAGTCAGTTTGAATTGATTTCGTCATCATTTGAAACTCCAAAATATTTGTCAACTCAATTTGTGAAACCGTTGAGATTTTGAAAGACATTTGGTTTGAGATTTGGTAAATAACTATTTCGAATTTGTGTTCTGTTATGTCTTCGATTGTTATTTGAACTTTTTATCGTTTGATATTCCTTCGGGTCAACTCCTCCTTAGTAACCGGAGAGGCTGTATATGAACTTACTGGGCATTATTCACTCACCCTTTCATCTTCTTTTCTTCCAGATTTCAAATAGGAAGAATGTGATTCGGTTCAGGAGCACTTCATAAGGAGTTCCAGGATCGTTTTAGTTTATTTCATTTTAGACTCTTTAGTCAGTTATTTGAGAGTTTGTAAGACTGTAAAGATTTTGTTGGGTTTTAGTTACCGTTATTTGGTTTTGAAATATTATTTATATTGGAGAATTATTATTATTATTGTTGTGAAAATTCGGGTCGTTACAGTTGGTATCAAAGCTTTGGTTTTAGATCTTTAGGAGTTAGGAGGTGTGAGGATAAGTTTGATTTGAGCCTTAGGTTTGACCTCAGTGTCATTCTTGGAATGTTTAGTGTAGATTAATATGATAAGATTAGATGTTTTATCGAATTATGAAAGCTGATAATGTTTTATTTCCTAGCATGTCAAAAGCTTATCTATTTGGATTTATGATTATTTTCCCCTTTTGCCATTTTAGGTTAATGGCGAAAAGAAGAGTGAGTGCAAGGATCCAAAACCGGAGAGGTCGACAACAAAATTAGACTAATGATGTGAGAGAAGAGGATAATGTTGAGAATGATAACCATGAGGGTTCAGCTGAGAATAGTTCTAATCATAGGGTTGGGAATGCCCAAAATGTTCAGGATGGTAATCAAACCAATGGGACCAATGGTCAGGGGGTGCAGCAACCGGTAGCACCAGTGGCAGAATTAGTTCCCTTGTTGCAAGCACTTACATGATTAATCCAGCAACAGCAGGTTCAGCAGCAACAACAGGTTGGTGGTGTCCCACCTAGGCAGAGTAGTGATTTAGCAGAATTTAAAAAGCATACTAGCACAATCTTTAGCGGTATTGGGGGACCTATAGCAGCGGAGGATTGGGTGCAAGAAATGGAAAAGACATTTGAGGGGATGCGCTGTCGTGAGAGTATTAAAGTGTCGTGTGCCACCTTCATGTTGAAGGAGGGGGCCTATGATTGGTGGCTTATGGAAAAGCGCAAACATCAGAATGACGAGTTTTTGTTTACTTGGGAAGATTTTAAGGTGGCCTTTTATGAAAAGTATTTTCCTAGAAGTGAACAAATTCAGAGAGAGAATGACTTTATTAAGCTAGTTCAGAAGGACAAGACGGTGTCTGACTATGAGGCTGAGTTTGCACGTCTTGCCAAGTTTGCCCCTACTTACGTGGCAACTGATGAAAATCGCGTGCGTAGGTTTGAAGAGGGGTTAAGGCCTGCGATCAAGAGGGGCGTCGTACCATTTGAGCTCAAGACATATACGGATGTGGTAAATAAGGCGTTACTAGTGGAAAGAGGTCTTATCGAAGTATAGGCAGATTGGGATGACAAGCATAAAAAGAGAGACAGACAAACCAGTTTTCAGGATAATAAAGATTCAGGAAGTCAGGCAAAGAAACAGGTGACACAATGTACTGATGGTGCCAATTGTCGTGAATGTGGGAGTAATCATGAAACCCAACGTTGTTATAGAATCTTGAAGGCATGTTTCAACTGTGGGAAGACCGGGCATATGATCAAGGATTGCCCTGAACCACTTAAAGAGAGGTTCACAAAGGATAGTGAGAACAAGGACAAGGGTAAGGACAACAAGGATGACTCAAATTCGAAGCGTTCAGGAAGAGTCTATACTATGAAGGCTAAAGATGATGAGGATGCAAAGTGGACAGTGGCAGGTACGTTAAGTTTAGAGGACTAAACTTCTTTTAAAGGGGTAATCATGTAATAACCCGAAATATTGGTTCTTTTTTTTTTTTTATTAAATTTGCTTCCTTAAGTAATAATGTTATTCCTTTTATTATTGGGATTAGATGAGTTGGGCCTTTGGTGTTGGGCTTAGATTTAGAAAACCTAATTATAAATACCCTTTCTAAACCTAGAAGCCTTATTATTTTCATAACCCTAGAAAGAAAATAATAGAGGGAGGCGGGAGAGAGAAACTGCCGTGAAGAGAGAGAGAGAGAGAGAGAGAAAGTCGTGAGGGAGAGGTTGCCGGATTGAGAGCTAGGCCGGCCGGAATTTGGAGAAGAAGGAGCAACCTTCTTCATTGCTTGGACTATCCTACGTTAAGGTAATGACTAAAGTGGTTTTTGTATTGTCCTATAACCTAGAGAACCTAGAATATTGTTGGTGAAAAACTAGGGTTTTGGTATTACTATTATTGATGAATGGAAATTGACCTAAGAAGGTTATTAATGGAAGAACTGAGTTGTAAACCTAATGTTGATTAAGGTTTGGGGCATGATAAGTCAATGGGTTGGCCTAAGATCATTGTATGCTAAGGAGTTAAATGGGATTTAGGGTTTTTGTGTGTGTTCTGGGTGCTTGCAGTAGGTGATAGGTGTCTGCTGTGTGTGTGCGTGTGTCTATAGTGGTCTGTGTGCGTGTGTGCATGTGTTTTGGTGTGTGCAGAGTGTGTGTGTAGTCCTGCTATGTGCGTGTGTGTGCTGTAGCGTGTGCGTGTATTGTGTGCGTGTCCAGTCGTGTGTATGTGTGTGTGTGAATGGCGGCTGGTGTGTGTGTGTATGGTGTGTGCAGCATGTGTGCGTGTGTTTCAGCAGTGGTATGTGTGTGTGTTTCAGTCGTGCAGTGTGTGTGGTGCGGCTGGTGTGTGTAGGGTGTTAGGGTTAGTGCGTGTGTGTGTTAGGGTTTAGTGTGTGTTAGTGTGTGCTAGAAAAGGTATAATTAGTGGGTGTAATTGTGAATTAGAGAGTATTATTAGGATTTGATTATAGAAACCCTAAGGATATTTTGGTAAATCGAAAGGGGTTTAGGGTTAATTTTTAGAGGAATTAAAAGAGAATTTTTTTGTATGATTGTAGATTCGTGCGAGGGTTCGTTGCAAGGATAGTGCAAGAAATCGAGATAAGAGATTATACATCTTTAAATTAATTGATTTTTGCTCCGTTCCAATTATTAGGCTTTCGCATATTTCTTGGCGATATACGTCCCTTTGATACGTAAAAGCTGACCTCGCGTCAGTATTTGTTTTAACTCCCTCGTTTACCGTTATTTGCTAATCTTTTGTTATTCATTTGCTAAATCGTTCTTTTGGTTTCATAAATACGGAATTTTATTGTCATTGTGAATGTTTGTATTCGGTATAAAAATGAGATTTGATATGATATGATTTTGTGTTCCTTCAATGATCGCTAAGTTAGACAACCTGCTTTGGCGGGGTATATTTGAAATTTGGCCTTCGCGCAAACTTAGTTCACCGCTTCAAATTAGTGGTGGGGTGTTCCTGATACACTGTTTAGGACTCTGCGAAGTCATTTTGTTCCCTTTATGGGATTTTGTTTGATAAGGTCAGTATACCACTTATGTGATCATGATGTCTGTGAATGATTTGATTATCTACGACTGGAATGGGACGGGGTATGGGACGGTATTAAATAAGTAAACCATTCGAGTCAGTTTGAATTGATTTCGTCATCATTTGAAACTCCAAAATATTTTTCAACTCAGTTTGTGAAACCGTTGAGATTTTGAAAGACATTTGGTTTGAGATTTGGTAAATAACTATTTCGAATTTGTGTTCTGTTATGTCTTCGATTGTTATTTGAACTTTGTATCGTTTGATATTCCTTCGGGTCAACTCCTCCTTAGTAACCGGAGGGGCTGTATATGAACTTACTGGGCATTGTTCGCTCACCCTTTCATCTTCTTTTCTTCCAGATTTCAAATAGGAAGAATGTGATTCGGTTCGGGAGCACTTCATAAGGAGCTCCAGGATCGTTTTAGTTTATTTCATTTTAGACTCTTTAGTTAGTTATTTCAGTTATTTGAGAGTTTGTAATACTTTAAAGATTTTGTTGAGTTTTAGTTACTGTTATTTGGTTTTGAAATATTATTTATATTGGAGAATTATTATTATTATTGTTGTGGAAATTCGGGTCGTTACATGCCTAAATGGGTTTTTAGTCTTTTGAAGGATGCGGGCCGAGCCGGGCCTAACGGGCCGAAGAATTATGAAAGTCCGATCTCAACCCAAACCCCGCGGGCTTTCAAGCAGTCAAGCCCAGCAAGGTTGAAAACCTTGCGAGCGTGGGCCTTGCGGGCTTCGCGGGCCGATGGGCGGGTTTGCACACCCCTAAAAACAACTGTCAACTTCTCGTTGTTTTCGTAACAACTGTGAAAAATAACTGTTAACTTCTAAAAAACAATTGTGAAGTTGGAACAACTGTGAACTTCTCAAATTTGCTCCATATTATATGTTAATGTTACTAGTTGATTCGTGTTGACGATTCGAACACAATGGTAGTTTCAATTTTTTTTTCTTGAATTCTGAATTTTAAAATATTTCATTTTAAAATTTTGAAGGGTAAAAAGAAACATAGAGAAAAAGGAGTGAGAAAGCACAGAAAGAGGGTTGTCCACGCTTGCCACACCATTCAATGAATGGCACGGGTGTAATTTCGTCTAATATGCAAGGACACACACGTCCACCTATAAGGTCATGACCCGGTGGTTAATTCGCAAAATTTGTGTCCTTAATAGTCGTTTTTATTAGGGTGAGTGAAGATTTGATAATTGCCCCATAACTGAAATCACCATTATACCCAATATTAATATTAGAATATCATTGTAAAGTACTACTTAGTATTTCCTAAAATATAAATATAAAGAAAAAAAAATTACTTAGACCAAGTCCAATAGGTAAACTATCAAAAAACATTCAACTACCCTAATATCACGACACCTCATCTTCTCTCTCCATCCACTTAATCATTCAACTTCTTTCTCAACTACACCCCCCCTCCACAATAAGCTAGTTTAGTTTAAAATTCAACTCCTCCCAACTCATCATTCTATACCCCATCACTTTTTATTTTATTTACAATATTTAATTTTATAATTAAAAATTAATAAAAATAATAATAATTTATTATTAAAAAATAAATTATTAATATTTTTATTTATAAATTCGAGTTTTTTTTTAATTTTTTAATTCAAGATTTTATTTAATTTTTTTAATTCGAGATTTTTTTTTTAATTTTTTTTAAATTCACACTTAATTAATTTTTTTCGAAGCAATTAAATAAATACGAGAATATTTTAATTTTAATAAAAATAAGAAAAGTTACAATAAACTTAGCTCGTTCCACAAATGATGAAAAAAAAAAAGCATACGATACATAGACTCGACTCACGGTACAATAAAATTTAAAAATCACTGATTTGCGAACTTTGCCCATATGTGTTTGACTAGATCGTTCTGCAATTGTTTATGAGCCCTTTGATCACGCAAATCCGATCTAGTACGTACATGATTTTCAAACGCTGGTAATACCTCAGTTGAGAATGGTTTTTGTGTACTAGACCCACTTGCCTCGGACTGATCCTGAAAGTTAAGCCAATTTTGAGAATACGTATCACGTTCATCCTCAACGATCATATTATGTAATATAATACATGCTCTCATGATCATAGCCAAGTCCTCTATCTGCCACATTCGAGCTGGATCTCGAATGATTTTAAATCGAGCTTGGAGCACTCCAAATGCCCGTTCTATATCCTTCCGATATGCCTCCTGGTATTTTGCAAATAACTTGTCTTCTTCACTTTGAGGAAGTTTAATGGATTTGACGAAGGTCGGATAAGAGGGGTAGATATCGTCAGCAAGATAATATGTCATATTATACTGACGTTCAGTCACAAAGAAATTGACTCGTGGAGTATTTCCTGCTTCAAGATCATCGAAAACTGGCGATCGATCCAGAACATTTATATCGTTTAATGTTCCCGGACATCCAAAAAAGGCATGCCAGATCCATAAATCATGACTTGCAACGGCTTCAAGAATAACCGTAGTGGTTCCCTTATCACCTCTAGTAAATTGACCTTCCCAACCAGTAGGACAATTTTTCCACTCCCAGTGCATGCAATCAATACTCCCGATCATCCCTGGGAACCCCCGCTTCTCACTGACCTCAAGTATTCTTTGCAGGTCAGCTTCGTTTGGGGCTCTCAAGTACTCTTGCTCGTACAATTGAATGACCCCCTTGCAGAATCTCCGTAATGCCTCAAACGCTGTAGTTTTCCCTATTTTAATGTATTCATCAATAGAATCAACGGACATACCATATGCTAACAGTCGCATGGCTGCGGTACATTTTACTAATGGAGATAGACCTTCTCTGCCGAAACAATCGGATCGTTGTGTGAAGTACTTGTCATGGCTTGAAAGATCCTCGACGATGCGGAGGAATACATGTTTATGCATCCTATATCGGCGTCGAAAATAATCTTTATACAGAGCATTTTTGAAAAAGTAGTCATCAATCAGGCTCTTATTGTGCAAAGCGTGATCTCTTTTCAAATTTTTTCGAGTTTTTTTCGGAGTTTTATCATCAAAAAACTCGTTCATGATAAAACTCTCCTCAATTTCAAGTTGCCTTTTGTAGGCTTCGACATCAAAAGGAAGAAATTCAGATGGATCCATTGATGTAGAAGGAAGGAAAGGAGAGAGTGTTTGATGTAGGAAGAAGGAAAGAAGAATGTGTTTGGTGTAGGAAGAATGAAAGAAGAGAGTGCTATTTATTATAAAATGAGTGGTTGAGGTTGACGGATTTGAAGCGTCTATTGAATTGAGTTAGTTAAAGGATAACAAATGAGTGGTCGTAGTTGACGGATTTGAATTGCTTGAATTCTGACCACTTTTGTTCCTTTACCGGTGACAATCCCACTTTTTTCTTCTCCGCCTTTTTCTTAGCGCCTCCCTTCCCATAGGACGAGGAATGGATCCAACCGAGCTTGAATCACCTCCATCACCTTCTTGTGCTCTTTTAGATCCACTGCTATCTGATTCAGTATTTCCTCCGACCTGACTTGCGTAGCGTGGTTGGTCTCGGGTAGCTATCCACTCGTCCATCAAATTAAAAGTGCTATTGTTAGCAGTTTTATATAATTCGTGAGCTTTTATCAAAACATCATTCTCCGACCACCCGCTTTGTTGCATACGCTTTGCGTTATCGTATGCACCTACCCATTTGCCCAATTTGGCGTTTATATAATTGAAACGATTTTTGCATGAAACTACGTCACGGAGAGGGTTAAATTCACAATGTTCGTTACAATAATCAACAATCTTACCCCAAAACGCTTCACTCTTCTGATTTTTTCCGACAACACTGTCGGTTCCAAACTTAATCCACCCACTGAGTAGCACTACATTGTCCTTCGTGCTCCATTTGACAATTTTTCTCCGACTAGTGGTTGAACCTCCTGCATCTGGAGTTGGAGTAGCTTCATCAGCACCGCTATTGCTACCCAGAACCATTTGTGTTGAATATTCGGGATATTCAGATTCTTGAGGGGGTAGTGGTGGTTGTGGAGGTCGTAGAAATTGCATACCATAATATGAATTCCAGGTGGGTACAGCTGAAGGCATGACATTTGGTGGATAATAAAATTGATTTGGTGATTGAAAATCATTAGGATTGGATTAATTTGGTGGAAAATTACTTGACTTCTGAGTGTTGAAATAAGGATTATTGGGATCCATTTAACTAAAAAGATGATGAATATTTTAGAAAATAAGATGGATAATTAGGATTTTGTTGAGAGAAAAGAGAGGTTTTTTTTTGGTGTACAAAAAATATGAAAGTTATGTCATTTTATAGAGAAAAAAATTTCCAGAATTTTGGAAAAAAAAATAAAAAATTATTTCTGTCAAATAATTGAGCTCAAAAAACGGGGTAGAAAGATAAAAAGAAAAATCTCCAGCAATCAATCAGAGCCGGACACCTGTCCTCATCCGGAAAAAAATCAAAAAAAAAAGCCCGGACGCGCCGCACCATGGCGTGAAGGCCACGTGCCAAATTCGGTCGAATGGGGTGCTGACGCGTGGCTCAGGCGAGTCCCTCCTTTTTCTCCTCAATCGGGTTGAACAAATTAAACCCAACCCTCTCAACTACCCCCATTCAACTACCTTATTATCCCCTCTCAACTAACTTAATCCCTCTCAACTCTCCATTCAATTACCCTATTGAAAATGGTCTTTATCTAATCCCCTTGTCATCTTGGTGAATCAATTATCCTATGTAGAAAATTAACTTAGCCTTGCATTCAATACATAAGGATAATGAGTTATTTCTTTCATTGCCAATTAATTTTGAAATGCAAACTCAAACTTGTCATGATATCATAGTGTACTTTCTACACGTGTTAGCCCAAAAGGCCTAAAATGTTTTAGCTCCACTCTATGGCCACGCATCAATACTAACATGAATCATTCTAATAGGGGAATTTGCCCCATAAATTCTTTTTGAAATAAATTATGTTTTATTAAATTTTTCATTGTATTAAAATAATCAGAAAGTTCTTTTTACAAGTGAACTTTCAGTTTTGCTTTCACAACATTCTAAAAATATAATACAACATTCAAAATTAAATTTTTTTTTTTTTAAAAAAAATTAATTTTAATTTTTTTTTTAAAATAAGTTTTTTAATTTTTTTTGAAAATATAATATAACATTATGAAAATATATAATACAACATTCTGAAAATATAATACAACACTCTGAATATAATACAACATTCTGAAAATATAATACAACATTTTGAATATAATACAGCATTATGAAAATATAATACAACATTTTGATTTTTTAAAAAAAAAATTTTTGAAAATTTAATACAACATTCTGAAAATATAATACAACATTCTGAATATAATACAACATTCTGATTTTTTTATTTTAAAAAAAAATTTGTATTTAAATTTTTTTTTATTAAAAAAAATTTATTACATTTTTTTATTAATTTTTTTTTTGAAAATATAATACAACATTTTTTGGGTGGTATTTTCGTTCAAAATGACAAAAAATTAATATATTCATTTAAAAGAAACTTATTGAACATAGATTTTTAAAAAAGAAACTTTCGGGGCACTGACCCTTCTAATTGAAACTTAAGTATAGTAATGAAATGAATCAAAACTAATGATGAACTAAAATAAAGAATTAACTAATTTAAAAGATAGAGTAGGGTTTTGCAAAAAAATTGTGGTATTGGACTGGACCATTAGAACTGGATTAGATCAATAAAATTGGACTGTATTGATAAAAATCAGATCGAACCAATAGTATTGGTCTGATTCTGATTTCAAATTTCTACGAAACCAATTAGTTGATCTGGTCTTGATTTTGAAAAAAAAATATACATGCTCTTGGTTATTTATAATTTTAAAAATCCTAATTCCCATAAGGTAATGCTAAGTTGTTCGTTTAAAAAAAAGAAAAATAAGAGAAAAGGTTAAGTCGCTAACCGAGTAATTCCTAGTTCCCCTAAGGTGAATAATTAATAAATGTTTAATATTCTATGCTTTGGCCTGAAATTTTGAATATTTGTTAGCACTTTGTTTGATTTAATTTATTTTTTTGTTGGCATAACTAATGAAAATATTTAATTATAGTATGTTTTGTTTTTGTAAAAAAATATCTTAGACTCTAATTTGTAAAGTCGACGGAATCGGATTGAATCAGACCATTGGAACCGAACCAATGAAACTGGTCTTATAATATATTGGTCTAGTTCTAGTCCCGAATTATGTGCTCGTTTGTTTCGATTTATTTTGGATGACTTATGGCTTTTGGCTTTAGTTAAGTTGAAATTGAAGTATTTGTTTTCAATTATAAGCCATAAGCTAATAATTAAGGTACAACCTAGTTATACCACGAATAAGCAAAAGCCAAAAAGTCATAAAAATATTGCATTTCACCACTTATCTTACCGATGAGTCCCGAGTTCAAATACTACTAACTACACCCTTGTTTATTTTCTTTCTTTCTTACATACTTTTTCAATCAATTCAATTCTTTAACTTTTTTTTCTTATTATCATTTAATATTACATAAATAAAATTATTTATTTTGGGCTCATTTTTATTTTATAATTTTAACTTTGATAAACATAAATGAATTAACATAAAAGAAAAAATATACAATACATAAATAAAAATTAATTTGTGAATTCAAATTGTATCCTTTATTATATTTCAATAAATTAAATTTTCGTATTTACTTAGTATTTAATTTCAATATATAATTGTAAATTTATAATTATTATGATTTTGAATTATTTCTTTTAGCTTTAACGCAAATATTCATATTTATTTATTTGTAAATAATATTTTTTTCTGGAAAAAAATCAAAACGAGTATTATATATTAAATTCATCAATTATCAATCAATCAATTAGTCACCAACTATCAGCTATAAGTCACCAGTCAAGCTGTAACAAACGAGTTATCAATCAATCAGCTATAAGTCATTAAGCAACCAACCATCAATTATAAGTCATCAGTCATCAGCTGCGAAAAACTAGCCTTTATACAAAAATGAATAATTGGTGGGTCGAATCGTGATTTCCTAAAATTTTGATAAGAATCGAGCCAATTCGAATCATGAACACATCTAGGATAGAGGTCATTTAAATGCAAATGCTCCTTCAACCGAAATCACCAAGGAAGTGGATTCAAGTGGCAATTAGATCATGAGTATGATGCAATTGCAAGGTAGTAATCAATATATTAGCACTAATAATAATTGCTACACTAATGAATCTAATTCATTGATTACAAGTAATTAAGATTGTCATTCTTAAACAATAACTCACATGTTAGAAATAAATTCCAGTTGTGAGTTTAAAGGTGGCATAGGAGATAAAAAAGAGACACTTTAATTAGTTAAGTTCAAAACTAATTAAGATTGTCATCCTTAAACAATAACTCACATGTTAGAAATAGACATGTTAGAAATAGATTCCAGTTAGAAGTTTAATTCATTGATTACAAGTAATTAAGACTGTCATCCCAGATTAGAGAAGTAGGGATATGAAAGAGATAAAAAAGGAGAAGAAAAGTAAATCAGACTCGAATTCCTAAAGGTCGTCTCGCGCGAGACACGTTGTCTCTGCGTAACAAGCATTACAGATTTCGTGTTCTGCCCTCTCTAGTTATTACGTTAGTTAGTTAGTTAAGTTCAAAACTAATGAAGTTAGTTCAAAACCTAACGATACATGACGAAACAAACGAATCTTCATTAAAACATAAAGGCAAGACAATGATTAGTGTAATCATGTAGATTTAAAGAAATAGAGTAAACTTGATTAAGACAATTACAATGATTCATCACATATAATAAAGATAAGAGTGATAGTTGATTGAATAAGTGTAAGATTTAGGGAATATCAATTGAGAGATGAGTTGGTATTATAGAAGATATATCAAAAGATACGTGAAAAGGTTATGCAGAGGTTGTGGAGAGCAAGGTATATTATGTATTATTGTCTCAAAATTTACATAAGCTAGAGACTCATATTTATACTCAAAACATATGAGTCCTAATTCTTATTGGATTCTAACAAATCTCTCATTATTCTAATAGTAAATATAATTTTAATTGGAAATACTCCTAACTAAGGTAACTTTCCTAAGTTGGCTCAATACCAACTTAGGTAACTAACTATTTGGTGAATCTCCTTCTTTATCTCTAACATGCCCCCTCAAGATGGATGATCGTGTAGTGAGACCAATCTTGAACATAAATCATGAAACCGAGATTTGCCAAGTGGTTTTATTAATGTATCCGCAAGTTGATCATTACCGCATCTAAAAGAAACACGAAGAGTTTTATTTTACACATGTTGACGAACAAAATGATAATCAAAGGCAAGGTGCTTCATGCAAGAGTGAAACTTAGGATTTCCAGCAACATAGGTAACACCTAAATTATCACAATAAACAACTGGAGGTGCAACAGGCGAATGACCCAGTTCGCGGAGAAGATTATGAATCCAAATAACCTCTGCTGACGTAGAGGCAACAACACGATATTCAGCTTCTGTCGAGGACCTAGCAAGAGTGCATTGCTTGCGAGCACTCCAAGAGATAGGATTTTTACCAAGATAAACAATATAAGCGGTAGTAGAAATATAATCATCCTTATTACCTGCCCAATCATCATCTGTAAAGGCATGAAGAGAGAGAGGAGAATCTCGATGAAGAAGAAGACTGTTAGAAATAGTGCCAGCAAGATAACGAAGGAGGCTTTGAGAGCAACCCAATGATCTTCAGTTGGCCTATGCATAAATTGAGCCAATCAATTAACGACAAATGATATATCAAGCCTTGTTAAAGAAAAATACTGCAAACTACCAATAAGAGCACGATATTCAGTAGGATTAGAGATGGCAGTGCCGACATATAGAGAAAGATGAAAATCCAATGCCATAGGAGTAGACACATGTTTAGCCTCTGTCATGTGTGAACGAATCAAATATCCTGAATATATTTTGTTAACTTAGCAAAATGCCATTTGGGTGAGGAAGAACTTCAACACCCAAAAAATAAGAAAGAGAGCCAAGATTCTTGAGAAAAAATCATGAGAAAAGTTGATGTATGAAAGAATTAAGAAGACCATTATGAGACCCAATAATGATAATATTATCAACATATACCAGAAGATAAATAAGACCAAGAGAATGATGCAATGTAAAAAGGGATGAATCAGAAACTGAGTTTGTAAATCCAAGAGATAAAAGATAGGAGCGAAGCTCATTATACCACGCCCGTGGAGCTTGTTTTAAACCATAAAGAGCTTTCTTCAATTTACAAACAAAACATGGATGAGATGGGTCAGAAAAACCTGGAGGTTGAACCATAAATACGTCCTGAATGAGAGAACCTTGAAGGAAAGCATTATCAATATCCACTTGACAAAGAGACCAACCTCGAACGCTAGCAATAGTAAGAATCGTTAGAACAGTAGCAGGTTTAACAACTGGATTGAACGTTTCTGAATAATCAATACCAGATTCATCAGGTTTATACTTTGTGCGAAATACCCACTTACAACCAACAAGATTTTAGGACGGAGAAGGTGGAACAAGATCCCATGTTTTATTATGGAGAAGAGCATCAAAATCATGATGCATGGCATTACGCCATATAGGACTTTTGAGAGCCCGGGCAATGGTAGATAGTTTGGCCGAGGGGTCAGAGAGAGAAGCTTGAAGGTTTAATTTGATCACAGTTTTGTGTATATTATTTTGTGATCGGGTCACAGGTTTGTGCGGAAGGGGAGGGGTGGGGGAAGGGGTAGGGAAGGTGATGGGAATGGGGTAGTGTTGGCGGCAGAAGGAAGAGGTATTGGGGAAATAGGGGCTGCTAAAGAGGGCTCGACAGATGAAGGTGAGGCTGGCTCGACAGTAGGGTAGTTTGGTTCGGCAGTGGGTTGGTTGGGCTCGATAAGGGGAGAAGCTGGAGGCGAAGGAGTAAGAGGGTGGGTAGAGGAAGTCGGTAAAGTGTGGGGAATATTAAAAAGTGGAAGAACAAAGGTACACCATTCATCACTGGTAAGGTAAGAAGAAGATTGAGATTGCGAGGCAAAGGGAAACTTGTCTTCGATAAACTTGACATGCCGGGAAGTATAGATTTTGTTTGAAGTAGGATCAAGGCAGTAATATGCGCTTTATGTGGAGGAGTAACCAATAAAGACACAAGGTGAAGAGCGGGAGTCAAGTTTGTGAGATGTATATGGACGTAACCAAGGATAACACAAGCAACCAAAGCTACGTAATTTAAGGTAATTAGGGTGATGTTTGTGAAGAAAAAGAATGGTATATGTAAGTTGAGGGTAGGTGTTGGCATGCGGTTTATGAGATAGCAAGCAGTTATAAAGGCGAGATGCCAGTGAGTTTTAGGCATAGAAGAGTGGGCGAGTAAGGAGAGTCCAGTCTCAACAATATGACGATGATGACGCTCAGAGTATCCATTGAGTTCGGGAGTATGAGGAGGAAAGGTGAGGTGTTGAATACCATGGGAGGCGAGAAGAGTACGAAGCCCAATATATTCCCCCCCCCCATTGTCACTATAGATTGCTTTAATGTATCGATTGAAATATTTTTCGACTAGGTTTTTGAAGTGAGAAAAAATTGGGAGAGCATCATTCTTATGCTTAATAGGATAAAACCAAATGTATTTTGATAAATGATCAACAAATATGATGTAGTATTTATAATCATCAAAAGAAAAAATAGGGGACGTCCATACATCACTATAAAGCATATCAAGAGCTCCAAAAGATTGAATTGTATTAGTAGAAAAGGGTAACTTGTGACTTTTATTACAATCAAATGAGTTACAATGAAAAGAAGAAGAACAAGAAATTTTTAACTTGAAACTATTACTAATGTGACGTAAAATAGAATAAGAAGGATGTCCTAACCTATGATACCAATTTGACGTAGAAGAAATTGAAGCAGAGTGAATAGTAGAATGAGAAGAAAGCCATTCATAGACGCCAGATTTAGTTTGACCTTTAAGAATAACTGCTCCCGTTTGAATATCCTTCACAACGAAGGAAGAGGGCAAGAATGTGATAGAAGCATTATTATCAAGACAATATTTGGAAATAGAAATAATGTTACGAGACAAGGCGGGAACATGAAGAACATAATTAAGCTGAAAAGTAGAATTTTGAGTAAGGAAAGAAGTGGAACCAATGTTAGATATGTTGAGACCGGATCCATCACCAATAAATAACTCTTCAGTGCCATCATAGGGACAAATTATTTAGATCATTAGTGGCATGATGGGTGGCGCCAGTATCAAGTAACCAAGATGTGGGTTGGGTAGCGAAAGAAGAGGTGGTGGCAGCATAGAGAGTGGGGGACGGATTCGGTTTAGGATGGGGTGGTGGCCGAGAGTTGTTGGAAGGAGTGGGAGTAGGGACGGTAATATTGGGATCGACCGAGTTGGGAATTGAGATGACATCGTTTGATGCCATGAATAAGACCGACAGGAAGAACAATATGGATCGTATAACTCTGATTCCATATAGGAGATATATCAAAATATATGTGAAAATGTTATGCAGAGGTTTTGGAGAGCAAAGTATATTATGTATTATTGTCTCAAAGTTTACATAAGCTTTAGACTAATATTTATAATCAAAACATATGGGTCATAATTCTTATTGTATTATAACAAATCTCTACTTATTCTAATAGTAAATATAATTATAATTGGAAATATTTCTAAATAATGTAACTTTCCTAAGTTGGCTCAATATCAAATTAGCTAACTAAATATTTGGTGAATCTCTTTCTTTATCTCTAACAGGTATTAGGGCTTAAACTAGCACTACAAGAAATAGGCTTATTTACGGCGGATTTTAACCGTCGTATATAGAACGCGCCCTGCCGTATATGTTATTTACGGCGGACAATCCGCCGTATATATGGCACCGTATAAAACATCGCCGTATATAGTATTTACGGCTGTATATCCGTCGTAAATACTATATACGACAGATATACAACTGCCGTATATAATTGTAAATATATACGACGACATATGGACCGCCGTATAAAGGTAAATACAAATACACCGTATGTATAACAGACATATTTGAGGAAGTTTTTTACGGCGGTTATATACCGCCGTATATGATGAAAAATAGACGAGTCGTCCAGTATAGAACAAGTCGTCCCATTTGCACCCCACCCAGATTCCATCGTCCCCCTTTGGGGATGAGTCGTCCATGATGCTTTTATACGGCGGATGTAAGGTTCCGCCGTAAATGACTTGTTATGAGACGAGTCGTCCACCAGGGCACGAGTCGTCCCATTTGCACCCCACCCAGGTTCCCTCATCCTCCCTTTGGGCACGAGTCGTCTAATTCACTATTTACGGCAGATTTTTGAACCGCCGTAAATAAGCATATTTTTTTTCCCATCCAGCCCTATATAATTCACTTTCCCCAAAAATAGACCCGCAAAAACTAAATTCAACCTGTACACACACAAATGCAACCTGTATATAACCAAAAATACACCCGCAATCAATGTTTACAATCCACATAATAACCATTAACACAAAATCAATGTTGAATGTATATACAACACAAAATCAACATAATAACCACTAAAAAAGTATAAAAAAGATAGTTGAATGTATCCAAAACTCAATCAATGTTTAAAATCCACAACTTTGAGAAACATACCACCACCTATTCATTACTACCTTTTCCACGTTGTTCCATAAAACAACGTTTCAAATCTTCTATTTGCTGTTGAAACTGTTGGCGTTGCTCCTCAAGTTGCCTTTCAAAATCTGTTCTGACGGATAACACCGTCTCCTCAAGTTCAGCAATACGGGCTGCAGAAGCGCTCTGAGAAGTTGAGGCTTTACCAAACACCCTAGTTATGTTAACACCGCCTTCCATACAGCGCACTCTCCCATGGTCATCATTTCCCATCAAATCTGTAAATATCTTTTCTCGCTTGCTGGGAGAGTTTTGTTCCTCCTCTGGTAGCTCTTCAATTGCATCATTAAACGTTAACTGTAACAAAAACATGTTCAATATAAATGTTTTAACTTTAATTAATATTATGAAAATGAAGTTAGAAATGAAAAAAGTATTCTATACAAGAACAAAACTGAAACAGAAAAGGTTGAAACTTTAACTTACAATCATGTGAGAGGTTTCTTCATCTGCAGCCGTTTTGCCCGTGCGCGTAGCTATGAACAAGCTTACGCGATCATTTGGTAATCCCTCGTCTACTCTCTACAATTTATAATAGAATCATTTGACCAAAAAAAATATATTTATATACGATACAAAAAGAAACATTAATTGACAACTGAGAATTAAATTGAACGATGACAAACCTCTTTTATGACAGTGGGATGGGACTTTTTTCCAGTCCTGTTCAGGCACACTTGTTTTTCTCGATTCGCTTGATTTATTTGTGATAATTCCTGGAAAAAAAAGAAGATAATATTAGTATTAATTTGACTACTTATATAAGACATTCACGATAATAGATTGAGATTAATTTGAAATATACCCGAGCCTTATCTGTACCCCACATTGCAAAAAGTTCAGCCCATTGACCCGCAGCGCACGCATGGGGTGGGTGAGCCAATGCGTCCCGGTCGGATTCATACCTCAAATACATGCATTTCACCTGACATTTCCATATTACAAAGTCATAATCATAAATGTGAGTAAAATTGCATAGTAAGCAAATGAGATCTAAACAAATACATATTACAAGTAAATAAAGTTGTCTGTTGTATACTTATTATATGCTTGTCTCACCTGATATTTCCAGTCACGCCATTGTTTATTGAGAGCAAGATTCATAGCTGAGTAATACTCCGGAGGCGCATTTGTATTATCCTATATACACAATTCAACAAAGAAAAAAGAACAATTGTTAGAGAATCATAAGACTTTTGACTACGTACTAGAGATTTATGTAAGGAATATGGATTACAACTTACTAGAACGTCTCTCCATACGGCATCTATAACTGCACGGTCCATCTGAGGCCACTCTTTAGTTAATGGGAAATGTTCCCCATTTCTAACAAAATGTCCTAGCTGAGTAGCTAGTTTTGCGTGGTCCCCACCAACGGGTTGTCCATATTCATTCCATATTATATTTAATCTTTCTCTACCCCATTTTTTGGTTGGTTTTGCCAGCCCTCTTCCTTTATTTTTTGAGGCCTCACCTGTTATTAATTCCTTCCTTGGCGGCATATCTGGCAAAAAAAACTATATATCACAACAACAAGATAGCTCATGGTCTTATAACTAAACTATAAAAGGGAAATTGGACTTATGAATTGTCTTTTAATATAGGTATAAGACCTATAAATTTATTATAGGTCTTATGTATCTTATATAAGACCATATATTGGTCTTATAAATGGCCTTATAGAATAACAATGCTTCCAATATACAATTGTAATATTACAAGTCATAAATGAGTTGTAAATTTATATAGGTATAAGACCTATAAATATAAGTACATCAAAGACCAAGTTTTTTTCAAGCAAAAATTGTTTTTTTTAATCTCGCTAAACTCTTCCAAGCAGAACTAAGGATCTTATGTTTCTTAAGTTAATACTACCTTTGCAATAATGGATTCAATACTCCGCTACATGAAAATTATAATGATCATGCATTGTCTTTTAATATAGGTATAAGACCTATAAATTTATTATAGGTCTTATACCTATAACAACAGCAGCAACAACAACAACAACAGCAACAACAGCAACAAGAACAACAACAACAACAGCAACAACAACAACAACAGGAACAACAACAACAGCAACAGAGAACTGAATACATGCCCAAAAGTCTTAAAGCATTAAGTATACACAAACAACAGAGATAAGCTCATGAAAAAGATAGATAATCAGATTTAAACAAGCATGCACAAGAAGGGGAATCACAGAGAACTGAAGCCTATAACTATGCCTCACTTGCTTAAAGATCAACTGTTATAGGTAACCAAATACACCATAAACCCGTATAAGCTGGAACGCAACAAACAGATAGAAGCACATTGGAGAAAACTGAACAAAGAAACAACCATTCAAGAAGCTAATACTCCGCAGTTGGGAGGTATAAAGTTGAAGAACGATCACAACGCACCTATTCCAAGTCAAGGAGCATAAAAAGCATAAAAACAATAGCATGAACAACTCCAACAATCATCAGTAAGAGTGATGATTGTTCGGCAGAAAACCTCTTTTGACGCCTCAAATGTATTATAAAGTTTTAGGGTCCGAAATGCATCTCTAATTAATATTAACTCAGATGGAACTTTCATAGCATAATCAGAGACTCAAATAAATGTATGCAATAAACTCCTATCTAAGCATGCAATTGGTCATAACTTCAGCTTTTTTTTGCTGATGACCTAATGGAAGACATTGATAGATCAAGAGAAGCTTTCATCAGTTCAAATTCAAGTAAAGTCTCAAGCTCAAAATGTGAAAGATATATATATGCTGAACAGATATCAAGCCTGACTGTACAATGAGGTAATACTTTTTAAATAAAATGAGGTAATATGGACTCAAATGTTCTCAATTTATTTATTTATTTCTAGACATCAGACCTGGGAATACTTTTTAAATAAAATGAGGTAATATGGACATTTCTTTCCAATCACAAGCATAAACTTTCATGGTTTCTACGCTCTCTCTCTCTCTCTCTCTTTCTCTCTCTCTTATAAAGTTTGGAGACGCTCATAAAGATTATTACTCATGACAGCCAAGTAACAAAACTGATCACATATGTAGGAGATCAACAATCATTTTAACAAGACTGACTCTACATTGGACCAGACATATATCTGTATAGGTATTGCAACCAGAGTTGCTCTTAGTACAGACCGGAATGATACAAAACTCAGTAGTTCTTAATATAGCTCCATGATATGACAAAGAAAATATAATAATTCATCCCAGAACAGCTACACCAACATGAATCCTGAATTCAAGTAAGCTAAAGCATTAAAAAAACAACATCAGCAGGATGACCCTCTCGAGGCAACATCAATAGCAACACATATCTACGACAATCTTCAAAAAAAAAAACAAGGTAGAGTGGACATGTTCAACTCGCTGACAATTGTTGAGCCACAAAACCATACGATACACACCAAAGGAAAACTTTAGAAAGAAAGATACAAATAAACACACCCCATTAAGCCTCATGCAATAATTCAACGTATTCTACACATTCGGACCACACCAAATTATGCCTATTGCAAGAAATCCCACACAAGAAACAAAATCCCAAATATTCAACACACATCATACCAAATCACACCCACTTCAGCTTAAGGCCAAAATCCCATATGTTCAATACATGCAAACACACCCAATTAAGCAGAATGCAAGAACCCACGTGGTCAATCCCCTTCAAATGTTATTACAAAAAAAGTATAAAATAGTACGGGGGGGGGGGGGGGTTGGGACTCCCGCGAGTACCGAATCGGTGGGGAAGCGAGGCGGGGACATCCCAAAGTGATAATGAAGAAGGAAGTAAAGGACTAACTTTATATTTGCTCGATTAAAGGTCTGAAAATACTTGCTTTGTCACCTCCGCGAGGAAACGACCTGTCAAACCATAAGCAAATGGTCAGCACTCATTACAATTATGATTTATGATACAAAAGAACAATTACATATTATAATTAAAAATATTAATATTCAAAAGCAAATGGAATAGCTATGATTTATGATACAAAAGAAGCAGAACAAATATATATTACAATTAACAATATTAATATTCAATTCAACCATACAAAATAACAAGTTTGATTGAAATATGAAATATAAGTAATAACATTGTCTTAGTAATAGTAAGCAAATAAGATCTAAACAAATACATATTACAATTAACAATATTAATATTCAACCATACAAAATAACAAGTTTGATTGAAACATGAAACATAAATAATAACATCACTGATGAGAGCCGGAGGCTTGTCCCTGATAGTAGGTCTGACGGGAAGAACGCCTCATTGCACGAGCAGTGGCTCTCGAATGCATCATAGTCAAATAATCCTCTGAAACTGGCTCGTAACTTTGGGGCCCTGTCTGCATCGCCCAAGCCTCCAGCTACCTAGACCGGGCTCCCAAAATGGCAGTTTCATCCTCCAACCCCTCAAAACGATCCTGCACCTCCCCCCATCTAGCATCGTCTAAATCCTGTCGACTCTGTTCCCGAGCGATAACCTCCCCCCATCTAGCATCCTCCAAAGCATGTCGGCTCTGCTCCCGAGCAATCCTTGATCACTCATGCTCCTCCAGAAATGGCCTCATGGTATCCCATTGATCAAAAGAACCCTGCTGGCTCTGGTTCTGCTCTCCTCCCTGACCACCCTGTCTCTCCTGATCCTCCTCTTCCTGCTCCTCATCATCCTCCTCATCAACTGGATCCATTTGATCATCAACACCGGGCATCCGCCGATGCCTGGCCTATGAACCACTCGGAAACGTGGCCCCTACCCTGCAACTGACCGTCCTCCTGGGAGTACCATATTCAAACAATAAAGACCTGTTGTCTGTCGCCCTTGGGTCCCTCACAAACTTGTCATACTGCACTAGCCAGTCTCCAGAATAAAAACTCGTGCCCCCATCAATCTCATCGCCTCAGGTTTTGGTTCCCCCACACAAGCTTGAGCAATCAACGTGATCATCCCCCCTATTGATATGTTTCCCTTTTTGGTAAGGGAAAATGCCTCACATCTCCAAACAAAAATATCAACCCAATCAGAAATCACCTGAAAACTCCTCAACCCCGTTCGCAAAAGGTTTACCATAGCCACATTCAATTGAGCGGGCTCTCCATTTGCCAACCAAGACATAGATAGCCCTCTGTAAAATAATTTCCAAGCCGGGTGAGAAAGAGAGGAAGCCCTAAGGTATTTCCTTTTGCAGGGCAATCCTTTGAGCTCCGAAAAGAAAAAACAAGTCACCTCATCAGCCTCCACCTAGTTTCCTCTCGGCTGATCAACCCCAAAGATTCCCCTCAATTCATCATAAGTCACTCGATAGGCTTCATCATCCAGATGAAACCGAATAGAATTTTCTTGTGACCCCTTACCTACCTCCAAAGTTGAAAGGAACTCAAGTGAATATCTCAAATACGTAGATGGAGTCTTCCCCAGGAAATTACCTAACCCGGCTTGCGTCATCAATTCTATTACTAATGTCTCTAAACCCAAATCCCTCAACACCGGGAAATGAAGGAAAGTGGTGACTTGGAATTTCCTACCCTCCAAATTCCGCCATTTTTTCTTTTGAGCGGAGGTCAATTGGATCAATCCCATATACGGCGGCAATGATGCATTAGGGGAAGTGGGATCATTTGGGACTACGGGTGGCGGGTTTTGTCTACCCCTCTTGTTGCTACCCCCTCTAACGTCTCTCTCCTTAGGAGGCATATTTTCAACACAAAAACCAACTACAAAACCTCCACACAAATCACAAAGAAAGTGCAACAATAAACACCCCCACAATCAAATTCTCCTTCCAATTCCCAACTGAACCACCATACTACAGTTTCAGCACAACCCACCTATATATAAGACGGAGAGACATAAATTTTTGTAATAACATTGTCTTAGTAAATAGTAAGCAAATAAGATCTAAACAAATACATATTATATAGAAGTAACAATATTAATATTCAACCATACAAAAATAACAAGTTTGATTGAAACATGAAACATAAGTAATAACATTGTCTTAGTAAATAGTAAGCACTAAGCAAATAAGATCTAAACAAATACTACTCAAACTAATCATCATCATTTTCGGCCATTTCAACATCATCATTATCGGTCATATCAAAATCAACATCATTGATATTAGTAGTTTCAATCTCGACCCCATCAACTCCCTCTCGCACCCACGATGCTTCTTTGTTAGCAACATTTTCATCCAGATTTTGTGAGCAAAATGGTACCAATTGTGGAATCGAATCTGAAACTTGTTTATCATCATTTGAATATATGTCAAAACTATCTCTTGGTGTAATCCTCATCACAACTTTCCAATCACTTTCTATAGGATCTTTAACATACCAAACTTGCTCAGCTTGAGATGCTAATATGAATGGTTCATCACCAACTCGATTATCCTTATACAACTTGTGATTGAAGTTTACAAGAGTAAATTTTTGCTCATCTTCCATCTTGCCTGTCCGGTTATCAACCCAATCACATTTAAACAATAAAAATCTTATTGAGTTACTATAACGAATTTCAAGGATCTCAATCAAATCCCCATAGAAGTTAACACCCCCTACAATGGGATTATTATCCTTTCGGCTTGCAAAACTTGTCACACTTGCATTTAGCATGACTCCACTATTTTGAGTTTTCCTCCGTCTATCGACATCCTTCACTCGAAATCGAAAACCATTTATTATGTAAGACTTATACCGCCTCGCATCCATATGAGGACCCAATACAAGACTTATAATTCTTTCGGGCACTGCATCTTTTGTCGTGCATACCTTTTATAAAAAATAAAATTTAATAAGAAAATATTTAAAACGATAAATTGAAAGTATCATATGAAAGTGGTTTCATACTTACATAATCCTTAAACCAGCTAACAAACTTATCATTATGTTCTTTCTTTATAAGATGTCATTGTTGCCCGGACCTTTTGGGCCTTGAGTAAGTACCGACAAGAAGAAATATGGCTGTTTCATGTATAACCAAGGTGGAAGATTGTATGGCATAAACACAACCGGCCAAGTACTGTGAGATATAGTCATTGTTCTGAAAGGATTAAATCCGTCAGATGCTAATCCCAATCTAACATTCCGAATTTCACTTGAAAATAATGGATAACGTTCATCGAATCCCTTCCACGCACGAGAGTCTGCAGGATGCCTCAGCACACCATCGTCTATTCTTTTCTCGGCATGCCATCTCATGAGTGTCGCGGTCTTAGATGACCAATACAACCTTTGCAACCTTGGTTTTAAGGGAAAATACCATACTTTCTTCATCGCTACCTGCTTAGGAAGTTTATTCTTGCCACTTGTTTCCGCACCTTCACCGCTACCCCCTTCTTCTTGTTGCTTATATCTAGAGGCTCCACAAATTTCACATTTAGTAAGTTTTTCAGTTTCATTTCGAAACAACATACAATGATTAATGCACGCATCCCACGTTTTATAACTGAAACCCAAATCTGCAGTCATCTTGTACGCCTCACGATAGGAACTTGGCACTTTCGCTGACTGAGGCAATGCCCTAATGAATTTTTTTAATAAAGAAGTAAATCCCTTATCGGCCACTCGATAATTAGCCTTCCAGTGCATAAGTTCTACAATAAATGAGAGTACTGTAAACTTATCACACCCTTCCCACAAGGCTTGATCAGCATCTCTCAAAAGTCTAAGAAACTTTGCGGTGGCTGCATCTGATTGTACGATTTCTTCAATTCCTGGCTGGTTACTATCCGGCATACCCATCCCTTCATGTACCATTCGCCTCATACAATCTTGCATGCCCAATTCAATTTCAATGCCATCTTCAGTTGTCCTATCATTATTATCATTCTTATACGCTGAAATGTACTCTTCCCCGTGCCTAGTCCAATTCTTGTAATCTTTTTGAAATCCCACTTCAATACAATGTGATTTCACGGTTGCACGGTCTTTTTGGTAACGATTTGCGCATTTTTTACAAGGACAATATATTTCTTTAACACCAACAGACTTTTTTGAGAATGCAAAATTGAGAAAGTTGTCAACCCCAGACATATACTCATTTGAAATCCGATTATCAAAATCAATCCAACTTTTGTCCATATATGACTTGATATTTTTAACGTTAAAATACAACCTATATATAAGACCGAGAGACACAAATTTTAGAATAAAAATAAACTCATAAACAAACATAGTCTAAATATGTACAACTTTTGGCTCGATATAGATAATATACATTGTTGGAGCCTAGCCTATTAGTCGAGCTTGGGCCCATGATATAGTATAACCCCATGACAACATTCATTTGTTCTCTCTCACAAGCCTCCCCCCTAATTGAGAAGCTAATTTAAGGAACTAGGTTGATGTGCAAAAGAATTGATGCACATGCGACAAAAGATTTGGAACTATTTTTAGGAACTAGGTTGAAGTGCGCAACATTATTTTTTGTGTAGGGTCTACAAAGGGTACTATGTTAGGAGAGCGATGGTAATATAAGAAAAGTGTTATTATATTTAAATTAATGTGAGTGGAATAAGTGAGCGGAATCGACAAAGGCTCACAATTAAGTGTGTGACATAAATGAGTAAGATTAACAAGTGGAACCCACAAATTTTGTCATGTTAGGAAATGCATATAATGGAAAACCCTTTTGGGTTAAAAGTGAACTCAAACTGGGACAGAGGAAGTATATGATAGGTTGAGATAGAAACTGGAGAGGTTAAACATATGATATTGGGGAAGAGTCGGTGAATTCAGCAGTTTTAAGGGATTGAAATTAGAAGGATGAAGCAAAAACTGGAAAGAATTTAGCAGTTTCTATTGAGTTCTTTCCTACTTTCACTATTTCCTTTTTTTCCCTTCACTATTAAGATGAAGAATCATAGAGCAAAGGAGCAAACTAGCATTCAAAGTCAACCTCATTTAGTAACACATGACATCATCATTCACAGGACAAAATTACTTGAAAACACTAGCATTGTTGTCATGAAATATGAAAATAATGTATAGATATAAGAGGGAGGTTGTTTATACACAATCGAACTAAATAAAGGAGCAAACTTAGAAGAAAGAGAAAGCCACAACAAGTAGATTTTCCAGTCATTATCTCAAATATGCAGGTTTCCATTTCAAAATATCGTATTGAATGTACTGTAAATTACAGCAACACCAACAACAACAACAGTAACAGCAACACCAACAACAACAACAGCAACAACAACAACAAATCACAACACCAAAAACAAAAAAACCCAGAAATTAAAAGTAAATTAGAAAAGGGGGAAGAAATGTATACATGATTCGTTGTTGATCGAAGAAATCAGCGTCAATTTCCCTGGCTGGAGGAGAGAGAGAGAGAAATAGAACAAGATTTTCAATAATCAACCACACCAAGAACAACAAAAACCAAAAATTAAAGGTAAATACGATATACCTGCTGATTCATTGTTCACTGTGGTCACCGGCGGTAGTAAATTCGTGCCCTAGCTAGAGAAGAGAAAGAGAGACAGAGAGACAGAGAAAGCGCGAAACTGAATAGGGAAATTTGGATTTTCCAGTATTTAATAACATTTACGGCGGATATTATACACCGCCGTATATATTGTGTACTATTTATGGCGGACGCGTGTCAACGACCGAAAATAAGTAACTATTTACGGCGGATACTAATATACCGCCGTATATAACTTCAATCTCATATACGTATATGCCAAATGTACGTACGTAACATATTTACGGCGGCTTAAGCCACCGTATATAACAAATATATACGACAGTTGTGTGAACCGCCATATATAACTAATATATACGGCGGTTGCGTATTACCCGCCGTAAATGAGTGCCGTAAATAACCTACTTTCTTGTAGTGTAGCTTTGTACACTAGTCAATCTTCGGTCCTTCCATTAAATTTAGTGTAGAGCTTGGATCTTCAAGTGTAAACCAAGTGTGGGGTGGATGTGTATGAGTGAATTATGGTTTAGTGTATGAGAGAGAGTGAATTGGGGATGAGAAATGGACTAGATCCAATTAGGGAGAGTGAGTGTAGTGATTTTGGCAGGTTTTTAGGATCTCTAAAGGATGGAAATTCGAAGTTTATGCTCAATAAACAAAGCTTCTATTTATAGGTGCATAACCAAAGATAAAGCAGTATCGGCTGTATCGCACTACAAAGGGACAATTGTAGGACTTTAGGTGACAAACACGAAAATGTCACATAATAGTGAATATTACGAGCTTCTTCTAAAAAGGAAAAAATTCAAACACGTGAAATTAATGTTGCACGACTCCACGTTAGCGTCGTGCGACTCCACGTTAGCATCGCACGACATGTGTGTGTCTTACGATGTTATTGAAAGTATTTTGAAAATTGAAATAATTTCAAAATAAAATAATTTCTTGAAAATGGAAAATTAGAAAACAAGAAGAAGATGAAGAGACGGAAAAAGATAATTGGAAAATTAACGGAATAGAATTAACAGGACTAAGTCGAGTCTTGTGAAAACAAAATCTCCGTAAGAAGAATTTTCCCCGCACTGGCTAACAGTTGAAATGACAATCCTCTCGTAAAATGAAACGACTATTTGAATCCTGATTGAAGCACTTCAAATCAGGAAACCTACAAACTAACGATGTTCGGAATTTCTAAACTTGGAGGGAGGAGAATGCAACAATATGCTTTCAACTAACTGAACTCTCTAATACTTGATTGCTTGAATGATTTGGATGATGTAAACTGACCTTCTGGGGGTCTATTTATAGTTTTCGAAGAGTCACAGGTACCTATTGGGTAGTAGGCATAATTTTATCCAGGTGAATCTGAGACGTCTGATCGCACCTGATCGATGAACCAGATTCAGCGAACCGACCCGAACCAGTGCCAATGGATACATCCGTACCGACCCGCACTTGTACGAAGGGTTACAGACCAACCAGATTCATGTACGGATCCAATCCATGGATCGGACCCGAACCAGCCCTAAACTCGTCCAAGCCGAGTCAATCCCATACCAAACTCGGTCCAATCCAATCTGACCGAACCATGCCACGAACCAAACAACCTTCCGTCAAAAGTTTAAGGCTTCAATAGCTCCTAGCGACGATGCGAAGTGCAAAGTGTGCCCTAAAATGCCCAATATGCCCTTCGCGGTAGTGGAGCAATTTTGGGCTAGTCCAAAATTAACATAATTGGGGTAATACTTGCATGGTTGGCCCAATACTCCACTAGGTTGCATGGTAAGGAGGATACCACTTGATTGTTACCTCCTTCAAGTGGATGAGTTAAAAAACTCTCCTACCTTTTGGTTTCTAGGCAATGTGGGATATGATGTTCCATATTCACAAACTCTTCATAAACCCATTTCAAGTCACATACTTTGAGCATTAATTTCTCATTCACCACAAATTGATTTTGAGAAAATAAATATATCACGTTAATCTACTCCAAATGTAGATTATAAATATGTAATTTATTTTTCATTTACCCAAAATGAAAATACATTTAATTTCGGTCAAATATTGGTCAAACCAATATTTCCAACAAAATCCCACATGAATGACAATTAATGCATACACGAATGCAGATTCGTTCAGAAATCTCGGCAAACTATTATTGCATTGGGATAAATAGCTTGTGGCCTTGAATCTTTCCTAGTATGATACTATCGGATATACTAGCCTTTTAGTAGCGCGATGCTTTGAGCCAACTTGACTGTATAGTGTATACCGAGACAATAATATTTACACAATAATAACTCTAACACGTTTTGTTCTCACATTTTTGTCCATTCGGATCTAGACCGTATCTCATTCATAAGTGTTTAATTTAGAAGCGACCCTTATTACTTCTCACTTATATAGGTGATCTCCTATAAAGAGTATCCTGCTACTCCACGACGTAGGTATAGGAATCATTAAAAGTTTTCTCAACTTAACCACACCACTGCTGCAGGTGCGTACACTTTGAGTGTTCTAGGAATGAGTATGAAAAGGTTCCAAGTGTTTCTACTGAACTCTCAAAACATAGTTGTCTCTTTGAACCAAGGGCTTGGGATCTCCAATTCTCAAGGTAGAGTGTTCGCTAAGAAAGTTTTTTTGCTGTGGCATTTAAACCCATTCCTCTTAACAACGTAAACATTTGATCTCTACTTATACATTTAGTAAGAGGATCCACTAGATTATCCTTTGACTTCACATAGTCAACAGCGATAATTCCATTAGAGATCAATTGTCAGATGGTATTATGTCTACGACGTATATGTCTTGACATACCATTATACATACTACTATGTGAAATTACCCGGATCCGACTCACGCGTGGGCCCCGATATCTCTCATTGTCGGGAGGTGTTGCTGTGTTTTGTTTGTAAAGTCGACACACCATTTTGATTTAGCCTAAAACATTGAAAAAAAAGGCTTAGTTTAAAAACTGTTGTTGTGTGATGAGATTTTGAGTTCAGAGGTCAGGTTATACCTCGGGAAGAGAGTAACATAGCTCACCCGAGTCGCCTCATAAAAACAAGTCTTTCGGTACCCCTCTTTCTTTAAAAGTTGTATGTGGTGTGTATGTGCTTTTTTTTTAAATGCATGTTGTATATGATGTCTACATTGTATGCTATGTATTGAAATTTATTGAAATAGTAATGAAAGGAAGCCTTACCAATGTTGGTTCGTGTCTATCTTCCACTTGGGAGTAGTGTTTGAGTGTGAATAGTGCTCCGGGACGGACCGGGATTGCTTCGGGGATGTACCGGTGTTTGGGGACAGAGCTTCTGCGTGCCTCAGGAGTGTCAGGTGTGTCCTCGAGCAGTTTTGGCATGCGTTAGGATCGTCGGGATTGTTGACTGAACTCGGGCAGAGGTTCAGCGTACGTCGGGATCGTCGGTTGTGCTCGGGCAGAGTTCCGGCTTGCTTCGGGATGGACCGGGATGCCTCGGGATGGGCCGGAATGCCTCGGGATGGACCAGTAAGGCTTCAGGATGGATCGAAAAGGCTTCAGGATGCCTCAGGAGTGCCTCGGGGCAGCTCGGGAGCATCTCGAGAGCGCTTGGCAGGGCTTCGGAGTACCACGAGGGGCCTCGGAATGCCCCGGAGGGAATCGAAAGGGACCGGGATTGCCCCGAAGGGTCTTAGAAGGGTGCCTGAAGGCTGGGGGGAGAGAGGAGATAAGAGAGGTATGTGAAAAATGAGCGGGGGAGCCCTCTATTTATAGGGGTCTGAAAATGGCCAAAGTTATCGCGGGACACAAGCTGCCATTACCATTTTTTTGGTTTTCCTGGATTTAAGAGAATATTGTGGACTTTAAGGGGATTTTGTAATTATGATATCTGGATGCAAAGTGGTCCACACGGCCTAGTCTGGTGTCCAAATATTTTTCAAAATTCCTAAAAAGTCCTTTTGCCCTTTTTTATCCCAGAAAGACCCCACCTTGGTTTGGTTAGTGGTTTTTGGGGTTTTTGAAGGCTACGAGTGTTTGAGATCACGTTTGTGTGAGTCTGCGGTGTTTCCCGTGTGCTTGAAAGGGAGCGATTCAGATTTGGATACTTACAGAAGCCCCTCGATGACGTCACTTACGGAGGAAGTGGGGTCGTCGATAAGATAAGGGTCCTGATCTGGATCGCTTGATGGCAGAGGGGTGACCGCGTAGGTCAATTCGTGAGGACGTGGTGGTGTCCTAAGGTGATCGCTTGGGTTGGCTGTAAGGACGTGGTGGTGTCCTTAGGTGACAGCTTGGGTCGGCTGTGAGGACGTGGTGGTGTCCTAAGGTGACCGTTCAGGTCGGTTGGATGGACCCTTTGATAGGATTCCTACATATCCTGCATGGGAATCAAGCCTGATCGTAGTTCATATGTGGGGGGGGGAGTGAGTTTTCGTGTATGAGGACGTGTTATGTCCTCTGACTAAGACTCTGTGCGTGGACGTGTCGGTGTCCTGAGGGGATGTGGATGTGTCGGTGTCCTGGGGTGACCTGTTGGTCCCAAAGGTGGCAACAAGGGTGAAAAATAGCTAGAGGGGGGGGGGAGTGAATAACTGTTACAAATTTTTTGCCCTCTTTTTAAAACTCATCCTCTTGCTTACAAAGCTGCTTGCAGTGCATAAGAAACTGCAAGTAGAGTTGCAAAATGCACATCGGAATATTTAAGGTTACAAAGCGGTTTAGAGGAGCGGTTTTGATAAGCGATTTTCAGTGCGGTTATAAAACTGAAAGTGAGGTTTGACAAAGTTAACTTCAAACACAATTCACAATAATGGATAACTGTATATGAGATCAAATAGAGATAAAGATAGATAATTAATAAGCACAATAAATAATAAATGCAGAAATGTAAGAACACAATATTTGGAGTGGTTCAATAGTTAAACGATCTACGTCCACTACCAAGATGGTTAGTCTTGGATTTTCTAAGAGTGATTTTATATTGAGTATGAGAGATTACAAAGTACAAGGTCGCGCCATTGTTCTTCTAGGTCAGATATCGGGATGTTGAATTGGACTATGCTATGGTGGTTGTCCCCGTGAGATCTGAGTGTGTCGGCATGAGGGTTGTCCTGCTCCAGCGTGTTGGTGATGGGCCAACTTTCCTCAGGAGGATTTTCGGCGAAGTATGAGTCTACTTCTCGGTCAAGTTCCATCTGGGCGTCCATCTCTTGATCTTCTTTTATGTATTCTTTGCAGTCGCATATTTCAGACTTGTCGTCTTGGCCCATGAGTTCTTCGATCTCTAGCTCATCACAGCCTAACGCGTGGATATAGGGATCTCTTTCGTAACGAATCATGACTGGAGATTCGCAGAGGAATATTCGGTCATGTCGGGACCTTCTTCTGGGTCATAGCTTGCTGGTCAAGCGCTCTCCATCGTGCTGCTTTCGTGGATTACTTCGAGGTTTCTGTTGGCATTGATAAATTTCACACATTGGTGAAGAGTAGATGATACTGCTTTCATCTGGTGTAGCCAAGGTCATCCCAGCAGGGCGGAGAAAGTGGAGTTGATTTCCACGACTTGGAATTCTACTGACTCCATTTGTTCGTCGAATTGGATCCTCAGATTGATTACTCCCAAGACAGGGCGCGGAGTGGAGTCGTAAGCTCGGATTATCCGAGGCGAAGGTCTCATCAGGGAGCGTTCGACACGGAGTCGTTTTATTGTGCACAAGGCAATGATGTTGACTGTGGAGCCATTGTCGACCAAGACATTTGGGAGGTAGAACCTCTATATCTTTATGAGGATGAGGAGGGCTTCATTGTGACTGTTTTCACATATCGGTAAGTCTGCATCTGTGAAGGTTAGACCGTTTCTGGCGCTGCTGTTTGCTTCAGTCTCCTCCGGGGAGTGTTCGATCCATCTATGGGTGTGTCTCGATCGTGGTAGGGATCATAGGGAGACAGTCATTCTCGGATGTTCCTGTCTGGATTCCCGGTTACGAGAGCATTTGACTCTAGTTTTGCATTCCTAGTCGTAGCGAGATAGCATGTTGACAGTCTCGGAGATTGCAGGGGACCTGCTATTGCCAGGAGTCTCGCTGAAGGCTATCATGTTCACCCTGTCGTTTCGGGGGAACGGATTTCCGAATGTGTTGGGGCCACGGGGGCGTTCCAACTTTCCCTCTTTGATTATCCCTTGGACCACTTGCTTCAGCACGAAGCAATTATCGGTGGTATGACCAGGGTAGTTAATGAAGGCGCAGTGCTTGCTCATATCCATGTTAGGTTTGGAGTCTTTGGCTGGAAATTCTCGAGAGGTTTGAGGAGATTCCGCTTCACCAACGCTTCAAACACTTGGCCCAGGGGCATTTCGAGGTTGTCAAAATGCTGGAACTGTTGTGGGTGAGGAGGATTATTGTTCCTTGGAGGTGATTGATCGCGGTTTACTTGAGCTCTGTTCTGGATGTAGTGGACTGTTCCGGCTGCTTCCTTTCCTTTGTTTGGGACAGGTGCTAGATTTGACAGGTTTTCCTGATAGCGGTAGGACGAAGCAGGAGTTGCTGTTGTCTTCTGGAGGCTCAAGGTCTTTTCGAACTTGGTTCCGGCATTGACCATGACACGGAGGTCTGGATAGAAGTGATGGTTGATCAAGGTCCATAGAGATGGTTTGAGGCAGGAATGGAAGATGTCCATTTGCTCTTCTTTGGAAAGTCGATCCATTATCTCGCTTAACTTCCAGTTCCATCTTTTGTAGAACTCGCCTACTGGTTCCTCATCCTTTTGTTTGGTGGCTTGCAGATCATGGCAGTTTGTTTCCCATTCAAGGTTGGCGCGGTACTTCTCCAGGAAGATTTCGCTGATTTGGTCCCATGTGGAGCGGTTTTCTGCCTTTACGTTGAGGAACCACCTTAATGCTGTGGATTTGAGGGAATGCTGGAAGTGATCCGCCATTTATTGAGGGGTTTCCCCTTTGGCTCTCATACCCAAGACATAGGTGTCGATGTGGGTCTTCGGGCATTTTGTCCCGTCGAACTTTTCCATTTCTGGCATCCTAAATTTTGGAGGAAGAGGAACCACTTTGCTCGGATCTGTGGGCATGAGGGAGTCCTTCCGAGAGTTGGCCAGTTTTCCTTGCATGTCCTTCATCTGTTTGATCAACCAAGCCATGCGAGGGTCAGTAGGTTGAGGCAGGTTACCATTTTCAGGGATGGAAACTGAAGACGGAGGTGGATATACTGATGGGATTGCCATTCGGGAGTCTTGGGGAGGTAGTTGAGTGTATACCATCCCGCATCCCTGATTGTTGCAATTGAGGGCGTGATTGCCCGAACCACTAAGGGTTGTGTTTGGGAATTGGGGAAATGTTTCATTAGCCCCAAATGGCAGACCAGCGGGTGGTAGGTTTGAAATGTTGGAATATCCGCTTGGGATGTCTGTCCCTGGTAAACATTGGGATTTCAGGTTATGGTTGCGAGGCTCGTATAGAGGCAAAGGATTGAATCCCAGGGGATATCGAGATACATTGGGATTTGGTGGAGCAGGCCCATATGTATGCTGGTGATATTAAGCTTGTGGCGCAGGGCCGGGAAACTGAATGTGCTGAGGCGGGCAGGTCAGAGCTGCTTGACTGATGCCTAAGTGAAGCTTTGAGCGGGAGCTGTTTTGCATTGCTTAGTTCTCATAGCTTGGCGGAGGTGGGACCTGCTGATAGCTTTGAGGAACCGGGGGAGCTAGTATTTCTTCGTCTTCTATGAGAACGAAAGTCCCATCAGTTTGGGGAACAAAGACGGTTCCACGACAGTACAGGGTGTCTACGATCCAGGCTTGCTATTCTTCTTGGCGCTTCTTGAGAGTTTCGAAGGGTTGCACCTCCTCCTCCATTGTTTGGAGGTGTCTTAGTGGCGGGGTTCCGTTTCCCTCACTGTTATATGTTGATCCCGCCATGGGGGAGAAGCGGACTGTTCGGACCGCTGAACCGGAAGGGCTGTCGAACCTTGTAACTTCGATACTGAAAAGGCGGCTCCCGGGTACTCTCAACCACTCTCGGTTTGCTGGAGGGGATGACGGGTAAGGTTAGACATGGGAAGGCCTTTTTGGGTAAAGGGGGAAAGCTCATGTGACATGCAGTTCCTTTTTTTATTTATGTTTTTTTTGTTGTTTTAATTTACTTAAAACGTGTTTTCTCAGAATCTTAAGCTGGTTGGAAAAGATTGCTCTTCTTTTTCGCAACTATGCTAGATCCTGGGTCAGTGGAGACCATCTGTGCGGCTATAAGCCCCTCATTTGCACCTGTATTTTGACATCTCGGGGTGGACAGCCCCGGGCGAGGGTCCCATAGGGCAAGCGGTATCCACCAGCTAAAAGAAAAAGCTGAACCTAAGGACCGAGCCTGTCATGTTCGTTTTAATGCGTCGGCCATGTGAATAGTGAGCAGAACCGGCACCTGAGTCAAGATCGAGTCGAGAGTTCGGCATGACCTCTCTTTACCTTGCTTGCGCAAGGGATCCGTGATGTTAGGCGTTGGCTAGTTCATATTGTCATGGCTGACGTATTAAAGGCTTGATGACATGGTGTCATGTGGGCATGGATGTATATCCGGGATGGAGCATTGTTCGGGTGTAGCTTTGGAAATCAAGATCGGGTCAAGATTTTAGCATGATCTTTCATTGTCTTGCTTGCGCAATGGATCTTGAGTTTCGAGCTTCGACTCAGAAAATGGCCGGCATGGGATATGTATCCAGGCTATATGACACGGACTGGGTAAAAACCAACCGAGTCTGGACAGAATGTGATGCAAGCATGCATGGTTGATTCTGACTAGGATGGGATGTTTGGAATGATCACGTGCGCGTTCGAAAGGCGTCAGGAAGACCAATCGAACTGCAACTGAGACCACTCCGGGCAGAGGGTTGTAGTGAGCAGTGTACAGGATAAGAGTGCACATAGTGTGTGGTCACTAAAATTCTTTTTCTGAGGAAAACAGAAATTTTTGCAGAATTTTACATGTATGTACACAGATGTATTATGATGCATTTTTTTTGTATTTTTATTTTTTTGAATAAAAATTTAAAGCACATGCACACACGCACAACAGTTAAAGAAGGGGTAAAATGAAAGTTTGATCCTCATTATTGTTTTAAAAATCTTTTTTTTTGTTTAAAAGTTTTTTAAAACAAAATGTCCCCGGCAGAGTCGCCAACTGAAATTACCCGGATCCGGCTCGCGCGCGGGCCCCAGCATCTCGCATTATCGGGAGGTGTCGCTGCATTTTGTTTGTAGAGTCGCCACACCGTTTTGATTTAGCCTAAAACATTGAAAAAAGGCTTAGTTTAAAAACTGTTGTTGTGTGATGAGATTTTGAGTTCGGAGGTCAGGTTACGCCTCGGGAAAATAATAGCAGAGCTCACCCGATTTGCCTCGTAAAAACGAGTCTTTCGATACCCCTCTTTCTTTAAAATTTGTGTGTGTGTGTATATTTTTTTTTAAATGCATGATGTATATGATGTCTACATTGTATGCTATGTATTGAAATGTATTGAAATAGTAATAGAAGGAAGCCTTACCAATGTTGGTTCGTGTCTGTTTTCTGCTTGGGAGTAGTGTTTGAGTGTGAATAGTGCTCTGGGACGGACTGGGATTGCTTCGGGGATGTACCGGCGTCTGCGGACAGAGCTTCGGTGTGCCTCGGGAGTGTCAGGTGTGTCCTCGGGCAGAGTTTCGGCGTACGTTGGGATCGTCAGGATTGTTGAGTGGACTCGGGCAGAGGTTCGGCGTGCGTCGAGATCGTTGGTTGTGCTCGGGCAGAGTTCCGGCTTGCTTCGGGATGGACCGGGATTGTCTGACAGGGCTTTGGGATGGACCGGGACGCCTCGGGATGGACCGAAATACCTCGGGATAGACCGGCAAGGCTTCGGGATGGATCGACAAGGCTTCGGGATGCCTCGGGAGTGCCTTGGGGCAGCTCGAGAGCATCTCGAGATCGCTTGGCAGGGCTTTAGAGTACCACGAGGGGCCTCAGAATGCCCTGAAGGGAATCGAAAGAGATCGAGATTGACCCGAAGGGTCTTAGAAGGGTGCCTGAAGGCTGGGGGAGAGAGGAGAGAAGATAGGTGTGTGAAAAATGAGAGGGGGAGCCCTCTATTTATAGGGGTCTGAAAATGGCCAAAGTTGTCGCGGGACACAAGCTACCATTACCATTTTTTTGGTTTTCCTGGATTTAAGGGAATATTGTGGACTTTAAGGGGATTTTGTAATTATGATGTCTGGATGCAAAGTGGTCCACACGGCCCAGTCTGCAATCCAAATATTTTGCAAAATTCCTAAAAAGTTCTTTTGCCCTTTTTTATCCTAGAAAGACCCTACCTTGGTTTGGTTAGTGGTTTTTGGGGTTTTTGAAGGCTACAGGTGTTCGAGATCACGTTTGTGTGAGTCTACGGTGTTTCCCATGTGCTTGAATGGGAGCGATCCGGATTTGGGTACTTACTATGTGACCTTCCTATTGTTGACTGACTATCACAATGTATTGGTATAGCACACACATGTTTATTCCAACAAGGAATATCTTCCAAAAGATTCTTTAGCCACTCATCTTCTTCTCCAGCTTTATCTAGGGCTATAAAATCAGATTCCATTGTTGATCGAGCAATGCAAGTTTGTTTGGAAGATTTCCATGACACCGCTCCTCCACCTATTGTGAAAATATATCCACTTGTGGACTTGGAGTCTTTTGTGTCAGATATCCAATTAGCATCACAGTATCTCCACCTATTGTGAAAATATATCCACTTGTGGACTTGGAGTCTTTTGTGTCAGATATCCAATTAGCATCACAGTATCCTTCTAATACTGCTGGATATCTTCTATAAAGTAACCCATAATGCATTGTATATTTTAGATACCTCAATACTCTCGTTAAGGCTTTCCAATGATCATTACTGGGATTACTTGTGAACCTACTCAGTTTGCTCACTGAATATCCGATGTCTGGACGTGTATAGTTTGTTAAGTACATTAGACTTCCAATTATCCTAGCATATTCCAGTTGAGAAACTAGTTCACCGACGTTCTTGACTAAGTGTAGACTCATGTCTACTGGAGCTTAGCCGGTGGACTGTCAATGACATTAAATTTCCGAAGAACATTTTTAAGATAATGGGACCGTGATAGGATTATTCCTTCTGATGTTCTAAAAATCTTTATTCCTAATATAACATAAGCTAATCCCATATCCTTCATGTCAAAGTTTTTCTTTAACATGACCTTAGTATTCATGATCAATTCATGAGTACCTCCCATTATCAACATGTCGTCTACATAAAAACAGACTATTACAAATGATTCAGATGTCCCTTTAATGTAGACACACTTGTCACATTTATATATCTTGAATCCATTTGACAACATTGTTCGGTCAATTTTCTCATGCCATTGTTTAGGTTCTTGTTTTAGTCTGTACAATGACTTTACAAGTTTACATACCTTTTGCTCTTTTCCATGAGCAACAAACCCTTCAGATTGTTCCATGTAAATCTCTTCATCTAGCTCGCCATTCAAGAAAGCTGTTTTCACGTTCATTTGATGTATCTCAAGGTTATGCACTGCACCAATAGCAATGAGAACACGAATGGATGTGATCCTCATAACATAGGAATATCTATCGAAGAAATCATATCCCTCCTTTTGTTTAAACCCTTTGGCTACCAATCGAGCTTTAAACTTATCAATAGATCAATTAGCCTTATACTTCCTTTTAAGGATCCATTTGCAACCCAACGATTTGCATCCTTTAGGAAGATCAAACAACTCCCAAGTATGATTGTTCATAATGGACTCTATTTCACTGTTAATAGCTTCTTTCCAGAATGGAGCATCTGGATGGGATAATGCTTGTTTAACAGTTGCAGGTTCATTTTCTAACATGAAAGAAAGAAAATCAGAACCAAAAGATTTTTCAACTCTTGACCTCTTACTGCGTCTGGGTCCTTCTTCTTCTACTACTTCTTTATCTTGTGAAGGACCATTCATAGTTGTTAGTCAAATATATGTATAGCTTAAGAATTTCTTAATCTCAATCATTATAAGCATTATTGAGGACCCCTAATTTTAACTAGACCAAATAGATTTTTCTATGTACCTTAGGATCCCTTAGTGCTAGTGCTAGTGCCAGTGTTTTTAATTTTGTATTTTCTCAAAGAGTGGAGACTTGAAGACCTAGAAGATTTTCCAAAGTAATATGGGTTACTTGTTCAAATGTCAAAACCTCAACCGGTTGACTCACTCAACCGGTCATGCTCCTTAGCCGACTATCTCCTCAACCGATTGGGACAATCAACCGGTTAGGATCCTATCAGTTGCTGCAATCAGTCAAGCTTCTTCAACAAGCTTCCTATCAGTTGAAGCATTTATTGTTCTCACCTACTCAGCCCACAACTTAGCTAAAGTTGGTAGAACAGTTGCTGTAAAGACTTTGCTGCTGCCTTATTAGTAACTACTTTGAGGAATGTTCAAGTTACTACTACTCACAAAAACTTCTTTATCTAGTGGAAAATTTAAAGATGGTTGTCCTTCAAATCTCAAGCATTAAATGCAGAAGATATTCTCATTAAATGCTTGCAAGACCAACCAAGTCATCCCTTCAACCCCTTCAAAGACAACAGCTCTTCCATGGAGTCACTATAAATACCTTCCTTAGAGCATTAAAGAGGGCTGGTGCATTAAAGACTTTGAGAGTGAGATTGTCAAGAACTGCAAGTGTTCAAGCATTGAAGTTCAAAGCAATCAGTCCTTATATTCAATAGATTATCTGTTAGGACATACATTGTGCACACTTGTGAATGTGTGCCTGTGATGTACCCGATTTTTTTGTGAAAATCAAAACGGAGTCGCCACGCCATTTTTGTTTTGAGGGCCAAAACTTTGAAAAAAGCCCGAGATCAGAGATTTAGGTTCGGAGGTCATGTTACGCGTCGGGAAGGACGTTAGTGTGCACCCGACGCGCCTCGCAAGACGAGTCTTCCAAACATTTGAAATCCTTTTGTTATGTGTGTGTGTGTGTGTGTGTGTGTGTTTTGACCAAAATAATTTGAAACTGGGAAAAGTGAAAATTGGGATCTCTTTCTAAGACTTTAAACTGATCCCATGATTTTTTGGAGAATTTTTGGGTTGAGTCTTGGCACTCAAAAGATTTTTGGATTTGAAAAGCAATTCTGCCAGAATGAAAGAAGGCAGTTGACCCTTGACTTTGAAATGGACTTAAAGGCTTCAAAACCTCAGAATCTGGGGAAAGTCCGAGAATGAAAGTTGCTTAAAACACCCTAAATAGGGTTTCTGCAAAGAAACTTTCCATTTTGGAAGTAATTTGAGGGGTCAAAACCTTCTGGAAATCTCATATGTGAAATCTGGATTTCCAGAAGCTGATGAACTGGCCTCTAAAAGAAAAATTGAAAAAAGGAGTTTTACTTACTCAAAAAATAAAATAAAAATATGTCTGGAAAGATCTGGATGTTGGCTACAAAAAGTATTTTGTAGTCAACACCCAATTCCAAGTTTTACTGGGTCCAAAAAATAAGAAAATGGACTGAGGTCTCAGAACAATGCTACTGGACAGCAAGATGTTCTTGAGGGAAAATGTGATTTTTGGGGGATTTGCATCTATGTTCACCCCATTTTCATCCCTAGACTTGATACCACTACTTTTTATTGAGTGGTTATCATATTCAAGTCATCCTTGGGGAATTTATGGGGTTTAAACATGTCCTTTGCAAAGGGAAAGGGATATTTTGTAGAAATGAAATTAAAGAGAAAAAATCAATTTAGAGATTTAAAATATAGACCATTTGAGATGGTCATTCATGAAGATGAACTTCAAGATGACCATCTTGGGTCAAAACTCAAGTTAAACTAAACATCAAGTAGATCCAAGTAAGAAGAACAAGATGAACAAGAAGTCAAAAGTGAATTTTAGGGTTTTGAGAAGGAGGGCTTTACCAATGGTGACACCCTATCTTCCTAGGCTTGGAATTTGACTTGAGGAGTATCAAGATTTGGTGTTTGGCTTGAGGAGTATCAAGGTTTGATGTTTGGATTTGTGTTTGGAGTGAGATTGGGAAAGATTCAAGAGAAAATGGTGGCAATCAAGGGATTCCCACTGTTTTCTCTCTATATTTCGCCAGAACTTCGTTGCTGTGATCAAATTCCTCTCTTAAACTGAGAGAGGAGGGTTCAATTTATAGGACACTGGAAATGTCATATATGTCCGCGCGGAGGGTTCCCGTAGGCGTGCACTGTTCATCTCGAGGCTGCAGGCTTTGGACAGGAGGAATAAAATTCAAAATTCCAGCAGTTTATGTTTTTCAACTTGCCCAATTCGGATTTTTCCAATTTCTTTTGCTTTTTGAGATTCTTTTCCTTGTTTATCTTTAAATGGCAATTCCTAATCTACCCTCACTTTGTTAGAAATGTTAGGAATAGTTAGAAATGTTAGAAATGTTAAAACTTTCGTTAACTTTCTAACGAAAACGCTACCAACTCAAATTGGAGCACTTACAGTAGCCCCTCGGCGACGGCGCTTTCGAAGGAAGCGGGGTCGTCGATAAGAGTAAGGCTCCATATTTGGCAGGATGATCAAGTGATCGAGTGGCTGAACCTAGCGATAGGCTACCTACGTATCCCGAGTGGGAATCAAGCCGGCCGTAGTTCGGCCTTGACCCGGGAATGATGGCGTTTTAGGTGCCTCGAACCCGATGAGCGAGTTCTCGCAAATGGTTGCTGGAAAGAAACTCTGCTGGGGATAAGAGATGACCATTTTCGGTCTGATGGTTATCCGCTCGGCTGGGGATAGGAATGACCATTTTCGGTCTGACGGGTATCCGCTCTGCTGGGGATGACTGCGATTTATCGCTTTCTAGTGATAGCGTCTTAGGTGCCTCGAACCTTGAAGATGGCGTTTTAGGTGCCTCGAACCTTGGAGATGGCGTTTTAGGTGCCTCGAACCTTGAAGATGGCGTTTTAGGTGCCTCGAACCTTGAAGATGGCTTTTTAGGCGCCTCAGACCTTGATGATGATGGCCTTTTAGGCGCCTCGGACCTTAATTTGAAATGGCCTTTCGGTGGACTTCGTCTGCTGCCGAAGGAGAGGGTGACCGTTTTGGTCGAGGGGCTGGACCTAATGATAGGCTACCTACGTATCCCTAGTGGGAATCAAGCCCTTTCGTAGTTCGAGTACTACTCGAGATTCCGTTGGCTTTTGGGATTCCGTTGACTTTCTTTGGGGATTTTGTTAGCCTTTCTTTGAGGAAAATCGACGTATTCGTCTGGGAAATCGGTTTACGTTTGACCGCCGTTGGATGATTTTGATGAAAGATACGGGATCTCGTTATCTTTCTCTGGCACTCGGTCTTACGTTTTGACCGCCGGGAAGATTTTGATGAAAGATACGGGATCTCGTTATCTTTCTCGAGGAGATCGGTCTTACGTTTGACTCCGGGATGATTTTGATGAAAGATACGGGATTTGGTTATCTTTCTCGAGGAGATCGGTCTTACGTTTGACTGGGAAGATTTTGATGAAAGATACGGGATCTCGTTATCTTTCTCAGGGTTCGGTCTTACGTTTGACTCCGCCGAAGAAGATTTTGATGAAAGATACCTACGGGATCCTCTTTCTCGGGAGATCGGTCTACGTTGGCCGTGATTTGGTGATTTTGAATGAAAGAAACGGGATCTCCGTTATCTTTCTCGGGGCACTCTTACGTTTAACCTAAGCCGGGAATTTCTTGTGAGAGGGTATGAACCTAAATGGGAACTTAGTTCAGAGTATGAACCTAAGTTGAGATTTGGTTCAGGAGTATGAACCTAAATGGGGACTTAGTTCAGAGTATGAACCTAAGTTGAGATTGGTTCAGGAGATGAACCTAAATGGGGACTTAGTTCAGGAGTATGAACCTAAGTTGAGATTTGGTTCGGGAGTATGAACCTAAATGGGAACTTAGTTCAGAGTATGAACCTAAGTTGAGGTCTTGTTCAGAGTATGAACCTAAATGGAGACTTAGTTCAGAGTATGATCCTAAGGGATTTGGTTCAGGAGTATGAACCTAAATGGGAACTTAGTTCAGGAGTATGAACCTAAGTTGAGGTTTTGTTCGGGAGTATGAACCTAAATGGGAACTTAATTCGGGAGTATGATCCTGACGTTGAGGTTCGGTTCAGAGTATGAACCTAAATGGAGACTTAGTTCAGAGTATGAACCTAAGTTGAGATTTGGTTCAGAGTATGAACCTAAATGGGAACTTAGTTCAGAGTATGAACCTAAGTTGAGGTCTTGTTCGGGAGTATGAACCTAAATGGAGACTTAGTTCGGAGTATGATCCTAAGTCGGGATTTGGTTCGGGAGTATGAACCTAAATGGGAACTTAGTTCGTGAGTATGAACCTAAGTTGAGGTTCGGTACCCGATGGAGGCTATTTGAAGGTGTTCTTCTTGGGGAAGACTCGGGCTTACGAGAATCATCGGGAAGAAAGGTGATCAATGTCGGTCAAGTGGACGGACCAAGGATTGATCGTATCCGGGGTCACCCGAGGATTGACTATTTTAGGGAAGTCGTCCTAGCGATTGATCGTATTTGGGAGTCACCAGGGATTGACTATTTTAGGGAAGTCGTCCTAGAGATTGATCAGTATTTGGGAGTCACCCGAGGATTGACTATTTTAGGGAAGTCGCCCTGAGATTGACTATTTTGGGAAGTCGCCCATGGTTTGACTATTTTGGGAAGTCACCCCATGATCGACTATTTTTGGGAAGTCGCCCTATGGTTTGACTATTTTTGGGAAGTCACCCTATGATCCGACTATTTTTGGGAAGTCGCCTATGGTTTGACTATTTTTGGGAAGTCACCCTATGATCTGACTATTTTGGGAAGTCGCCCTGTGGTTTGACTATTTTGGGAAGTCACCCTATGACTATGGTTTGACTATTTTTGGGAAGTCGCCCTACTACTATGGTTTGACTATTTTTGGGAAGTCACCCTATGATCCGACTATTTTTGGGAAGTCGCCTATGGTTTATTGTTTTGGGGAAGTCACCCTATGGTTTGACTATTTTTGGGAAGTCGCCCTAAGGTTTTGGCCCGTTTTGGGAAGTCGCCTATGATCCGATGATAATGTTCTTTTAGAAAAGTAGTTGACTAAGATATGCTTTCATACCGCATCTTTGTGCTTACCTGTAGTTGCCGGAAGGACTGAGGCTACGACTGATGTTGATGAAGAGTTGTTAAGTTGCTGTTCGTGGGACGGTTTCTGCTGACGATTTGCTGTCTTTGGAAGCATTTTGACCTGAAGGGGGAGTTTGGTTGAGTCTGCATCTTGCTGGTGATCGTCAACCTTGTAGAGGTGGTTGAGCTTGTCTTCACATTGGGACTTCTTGCTTTTGAGAACTTGGTGTCTCTGACCGATTTTCATTTGAGAACTTGGCGTCCCTGACCGATTTGCATTTTGAGAACTTGGCATCTCTGACCGATTTTCATTTGAGAACTTGGCGTCTCTGACCGATTTTCATTTGAGAACTTGGCGTCTCTGTCCGTACTGTATTTGAGAACTTGGCGTCTCTGACCGATTTGTATTTGAAAACTTGGCGTCTCTGACCGACTTGTAGACACTGGAGGTGATCTGCACATGTTTTGCCCGGAATCATCTCTTGCCGAAAAGGGGCATTTGATTTCTTGCAATTTTGTTGAAACCATTGATTTTGGACTTTGGTAAATATCTTCCTTGTTGAGGGTAAGTCTCAATAGAATGGTCTTTCACGTTCGAATCCCTGCATTGGTTAGTAGAGAGGAAGATGTATATATGACATTCATGATGACAGATGCATGCATAGAATCAGAATGATTATGACAGTATCACTGCATATGTTCGCGAGATGATGCATTTACTTGCTTTCGAAGATGCACTTAGCCTAAGCTTTTGGCAGGGAAATTATGATTTATGATCTTCAATCACTTAGGATTTTTCCTATTGATTCAAGTTTTGTGCATGCTACATGAGCCCTTGGGAGATTTTTGTGGGGATGCATGGTGATGAGAGGGGATGCATTGGGATGTATGTGTCTGGAACCTGTTTGGAACAGATTTTGAGCAAGTGGTGAGAGCCTCGATCGCGATTTAAACAATGGTTGTTGATGAGGTTTTGTTAACAGTATCACATGGACCTCAATTTTGATGAGATTGGATTCGGATCCCGGGTCTTGATTGGAATTTTCTCTCTCAATCTTGGTCATTTGAAGTTGATGCTGACAGGCTCTAGGGCACGTTGATATGGGTGAAGCTTCTCTCATTTGGGTGAGCTGTGACCTCGGCCGAAACCTTGTCCGGAGGATGATTTGATGGAATTGCTAATGCCGGGAGAAACCCTGATCTTGAATTCCGATGCTACGGAAGGCTGCGTGTACCAAGTTTTGAAGCCGAAATTCTTTCTTGCGACTTGATAAAATTCGGTCCAAAAGACCATCTTGACAAAGCCCCTGATCCCGAGTAGGCAAAGTCCAGATTTTGAAGAAGCGATTTGGCGAGTCTATCTCGTGGTGAAGAACCCAACGTGGACCCAAAGATGACTATATAAGCCCCGGCTTGAAGAGTCAAGCACAGAGAACCCGGGAGAACCGCTTAGCAAGCCCCAAAGATGAAGAAATTCAGAGTAGTCTTACGGGGAACCCATCTTTTCGCACCTTAGTCAACCGCCATTCTTGGACAAGACTCGTAAACGTTTACGTGCGGGGGCATATCTTTTGAAAGATGGGAATGTCTCCCGAATTTGTGTATGACACTCTCGCTTTTGGTTTGACTCTTTTGAGAGAGTATAAGCATCACAAGGTGTGGAAAAGTGTATGGAAGCCCCCGCGTACGTAAAGACAAAGTGTTTGGCTCTATTTCCCTATGATGGAGAGAGAGAAGACTTGTCGAGACACTTGAAAACATGTCTTATTCATGATGATCACAAGGCCGCTTAAAACCCTTTGTTAATGCTCGGGTTATTCAATCCCTAAATCGATATGAACAAATATTTTGATTAATCACAAGGAGAAAACCAACCGATATCGAAAATCAAGCTTGGAAGGGCGGAAAGTGTATAGGGACGATCCTTGATGAGACCGGATTTTTTTGAGATTTGTTTGTGATTTCGACCGACCATTTCTCGGTTGCCTACGTTCCCTCCATTATGAAGAGCTCAGTCGCCGTAGTTCGGGCCTATCCCGAATGAAAAGAGAATGAATGTTGAAATTCGAGGGTCTCGAGGACCTTTGGGGATTTTGAGGATTTGGAGGATTGAATAACATATCCCCTCAGAGTGTCCATGAAAGACACGGATGCGAAGCCCAGTGGGACATCCACGGCAAGTGTTTGTGAGGAGAAATGAAATATGCTCACATGAAGGGAAGAGTTGAATTTGCACAATCTTTGATTGGTAATTTTGAACCAAACTGGATTAGATTCCAATTTAAGCAAGCAATGAAGCATTAATTTGATCCTGACATCGAGGATATTAGAATGAAACTGCTATCCGGAGTAGGACCGTAGTCGGGTTTCCGGGCTTCGATCGGCTATCGGGTGATTTGGGAGATTATGACCTCTTGAGATGAGAGGTCGGCTAGGCCTTTTACTGACTGAACCTCTAAAGATGAGAGGTTGGCTCGCGGGGATGTGTTTGGGAAATCTATGGCGAGGAAGATTGATTGCTTCCAAGAATGAGAGGTCAGATTTTGACTTGGCCAAGGGCAAGGGTAATGGTGATGGGAGTATCCTCTAAAATTGAGAGGATGGCTTGGGATTGGTTTAAGGTAATGATAGAAGAAGTCCGAGCTACTGACAACTTTTTGCTATCTTGCGAGAATTCAGGCTCCTTTTTGATCATTGGAGAGCTTCTTGAGATGTCGGGGACTTTTGAGTTCTTCTTCTTTTTTTTTTTTGGAAGGCTTCCTGAGGAGCTTGGAATTATATCCGAGATTGTGAGGATTTTAAAATCCTTCTTTTTTTTTGTGTCTTTTTTTGTTTTTTTTTTTGTTTTTTTTTTGTTTTTTTTTTGACTTGGAAAGCTTCCCGAGGAGTTGAGGATTATCTTTGTCCTTCCTTCATGGCTTGAGATAATTTGCGCATCGCCGATTCTCGAAGCTAACTTCTCGGGCTCGCTTGGACTTTCTCTCAGTATGGAGCAAAAATGATGGCTAAACCGGGTTTCAAAACACGCCGATCTTGAAATGAGAGGGTAGTGTTTAGTAAGGGTGAGGTAATGGCTTTCCTATGGGTGAAAGGTTTCAACCGCAATCCCTACGAGATTAAGTCTTCATTGCTTGCTTAAGCTTTATATGAGAAAAGATCCATGCAAATTCATCGAGCAACGAGATGATGATGATGAAAGGGATGTGAGCATATGAGATGCAAGATGGGGAGTTGGTAAGCCCCAATTTGGGAAGGATATCAATTGATTTTCTCACTCCGATTAGTTTAAATATTAATCATTTTCGAAGAATTAGTGGTTGAGCAAAGACAAGTGATCATTTTGGATAAAACCATTTCAATTAAGTGTAACGTGGGTGCGCAAATGATGTCTCGAGTCTAGCAAGAAAAGAAAAAAGACTTATATTAAAAATTAGACACTTAACCACTATGTCCAAAATGGACTACAACGACAAATGTCCAGAAGGACTTAGGTGAAAGAAAAGTACTAGAACCTACGAAGGTTGACTCAAAAGACTCTTTTAAAGATAGGTAGCCCCCAGTCTAGCCGCTCTTTGCTGTTGAACCATGCATCTATTCTTCGACGCCGGAGACGGAGCTATCGTGCACCATTCCATCAGATTTCCTTGGCAACTTTTTGCTCAATCCAACCATCTTCATTGCCTCGCGATGACCGGTTCATTGACCTTGCAAAGGGACGAGTCAAACTCCATTGTGCCCACAAGGCTTGAACCACCAAACTCGATCATGTTGACACTCATGTTGTTAGGGAGCGGGTTATTGATAGTATTGGGTCCTTCGTGCATCTCTAACCTCCCTTGCTCAATCAACCCTTCGATGGCCTTTTTCAGGGGGACGCAATCATCCGTCAGTGTCCATGGTACCGATGAAAGGCACAATGCTTGGAGGTATCCAAAGGAGCGTTGGGGTTTCTAGGCCGATAATTTTCCAAAGGCCGGAGCAAACCTTCTCTCACCAAACCTCTGAAGATATCACTCAAAGGCATCCCAAAGTTTCTCAAGTCTTGGAGCCGGGATCTGATGCATCGTGCTTCTTGGGAAGAAAGGAAGTAGCATTGTTACTGCCCTGTCCCGCGTAGCCGATCGCCTCTTTGCCTTTAGCGAAAGTGAGAGTAGTTTTGGAGGGAGGAGCCCGATATCCGTAGGCAGTGCAGCAGCTGGCCGCTGATTGTAAGCCTTTTCAAACTTAGCCCCGGAATTAACCATTGCACGCAAGTCGGCCGTAGGGGAAGTGGCCGAGGGAAGCTCTCAAATGCGGCTTCAAGCATGACCGAAAGATGTCTAACTCGCTCCGTCGAGGGAGGAAATGGCCATTTCACCGAGCTTTAAGTTCCATCTCTTATAGAACTCCCCAATATTCTCATTAGGGCGCCGCATCGTTGTTTGCGGTGTGTCAACTGCTTTTGTCTCCCACTCCAAGTTGGCTTTATACTTATCTGTGAAAGTACTGGTAATTTGTTCCCAAGTAGCCCTAGCTTCTGGCTGCAATCGGAAAAATCATTTCAAAGCCCCTGACTTCAAAGAGAGACTAAAGTAATCGGCCAACTGCTGGTTTGTGCATCCCTTAGCCTTCATTGCCAAAGTATAGGTGTCCAAGTGAGTTTTAGGGCATGCACTCCCGTCAAACAATTCCAGAGTGGGCATCACAAACTTGTGAGGCAGGGGGACAATCGAGTCGGGATCTGTAGGCCGAAGAGCAGTGTTCTTTTTGGCGGTCAATTCAGCAATCCGTGCTTTCATTTCCTTGTGTTGCTCCATAAACCAAGCCAATTGGGGATCCAAAGGCGGAGCGGGAATTCCTGAGCTGATTTTTGAGCTAGGAAGAGGACTAGCTGTTGGTGGTGCATTGGTGGAAGGAATACCATATCCCGGAGCATAGGTGAAAACCTGTCCTCGGCCCAAATTACCCCGGGAGTGTAGGTAGGAGCCGGGCAAAGGATAGAACCCAGCGACTTCTTTGTTGGCTTCCAATCGGCAGAGAAGATGGAGGCAGATCTCGAGGTAGCCATATGGCTTGGATTTTCGGAGTGAGGCCCATAAGTAGGCTTAAGTGCGGGCCGCTGTCCCCGGTTGTTGAATTGCATGGCCGGTTGTGGCGAGGATGCATAACCGAGAGGATACTCGTGGTCCTGGTGATTCGGATGAAACCGGGATGAAGGCTTGATAACCCATAGAAGTCTCGAGTGAATGGATTTGTGAAAGCCATGTGAGGAGCAACCGAACCAAGCACTATTCTCGAGGAGGGGCTCCCGATCGTGGCCCGTAACCGCATTGTGGCGGCATTCCAAATTGTGGCCGTTGATGTGAAGGTCCTGGATTGATCGGTTCCGAACCGAGGTGGGATTCCAACCCGTCGTGGCATTCCGAGGTATCCCCAACCACGAGAGGACATTCCGTACCGACTTTGCCCCTACCGAGGAGCCGTGAACCGATCGTCCCATCGTGCCGCATGGATCCAAAGTGGTCTCGACCTGCAGATCGAGGAACATGTGTTCTCGGTAGCACCGAAGGAGGTTGGTGGTGGCATCCTCGGAGTAATCGTGGCGACCGAGATTGGGATTGGGGTCATCCTCTTCTTCCACAGCCGAAGGTGCCATCGGGATTGAGGCCGGCGGCCAAACCATGGCTCTTAATAGCCTCGATAAGGCTATTCACTGTGCTTCCCGTCGCATTCTCATCTCGTCTCGCTAACCGATTCCATTGCCGCTGCTCGTCCGAGGAGTCCCGGAGGCGGAGTGACGTTGTCCCCCTCGTTACTACCGATGCACATTCTCAAACCCGGAGTTGAAACAAACGGCGAAGCCGATGAGGCACTTGACTCTTCCCAACTCGGATTAAACGTGACCCGGTGCCCGAAACCAAGCTTTACGCGGAGTCATGGGGAAAGACACGAGGGTTCAGATGGCGGGAATTGAAGGAGGGTAGGTGTTTGGGCATTGGGCTCATGCAACATGCAGTTATTTGTTCACGTTTACTTAAAACATGTTTTATTAACCTAATCGGTTGGAAAAGATTGCTCTTCTTTTTCGCAACTACTCGATTCTGGATCGCCGGGCCCCGTCACTACGTCTATAAGCCCCTCGTATTCCACCCGTATTTCGACCTCCCAGTGGGTGGACGGCCGAGGGCGAGGGTCCTATAGGGCAAGCGGGTCCCACCGACCGAAAGAAAAACGATCCTAGAAGTCTCGGGTAATCCCGGTCTTAATGAGCATTCGATGTAAATTACGGACAAAGCCGACGTCAAAGTCAAGATCATGTCCGAGAGCCTCGACAAAGAAAGTCGGCATGATTTGACCGATGAATGTCCACGATTGATCTTGACTTGTCGTCAATTAGGCCGTAATTAGGCATGGAATAATCATTAATCCTTGATGACTCCGTCATGCTTTGGGAGTCGTGTATAATTTGTGCCGCCGAGCCGAAGTCAAGGCGCCTGGTCAATATCTGGTCAAAGTCTGGCGGAAAACCTACAGAATCTTCGATCGGGATTAGGGACCCGGAAAGATATTGAGTCGGTATGCCGACAAAGGCTTGAAAGGAAAGGTCTATACACGTACAGGCATGACACGCACTCGCACTAAAAACCAACCGGGTCTCTGACAAAGTGTGTCACGGACAAGTGCATGGTCGACACGAGGCTCCATGGGATGTTTGGGTAGTCCTGTGCTCGTCCGAGAGGCGTAATAAGACCAAACGGACCGCGACAAGGATTTCCCCGGGTTAAGGACGTAGTGTGCAGTGTACGGTCAACGTGCGCGTAGTGTGCAAGCAGTCTATCTTCTTTTTCTGAGTAAAATAGAAAATGTTTTTATGTGTCTTAAAAAGTATGATGCATGATTTTTTTTTTGGAATTTTCTTTTTTTTTGAAAAATCTTTTTTTTTTTTGAAATTTTTCTTTGAAAATTAATGAGCACATAAGCACATAATCACAAAAATTCCAACAGTTAGGGACATTATTCCGACAGTCAAAATTTTGACTTTTTCCGAGGCGGCCAAAACAAACACGAAAAATGTGCAAAAATCAACACACACAAAACAAAGGATTTTCAAATGTCGGGACGGAAGCTTGACCCTCGAAAGCTTTTTCCCTTTTTTTTTTTTTGAAAACGATGATACCGGTACGTGGGATTGTTAAACCACAATTTATCCCCGACTCGTGTTAGGAGGCGATAACGGGAAGTTTAATGGTTTCCACCAATATACCAAATATCATTTTTTTTTAGAAAAAGCTTATTCCCCAGCGGAGTCGCCACTGTGATGTACCCGATTTTTTTGTGAAAATCAAAACGGAGTCGCCACGCCATTTTTGTTTTGAGGGCCAAAACTTTGAAAAAAGCCCGAGATCAGAGATTTAGGTTCGGAGGTCATGTTACGCGTCGGGAAGGACGTTAGTGTGCACCCGACGCGCCTCGCAAGACGAGTCTTCCAAACATTTGAAATCCTTTTGTTATGTGTGTGTGTGTGTGTGTGTGTGTGTTTTGACCAAAATAATTTGAAACTGGGAAAAGTGAAAATTGGGATCTCTTTATAAGACTTTAAACTGATCCCATAATTTTTTGGAGAATTTTTGGGTTGAGTCTTGGCACTCAAAAGATTTTTGGATTTGAAAAGCAATTCTGCCAGAATGAAAGAAGGCAGTTGACCCTTGACTTTGAAATGGACTTAAAGGCTTCAAAACCTCAGAATCTGGGGAAAGTCCGAGAATGAAAGTTGCTTAAAACACCCTAAATAGGGTTTATGCAAAGAAACCTTCCATTTTTGAAGTAATTTGAGGGGTAAAAACCTTCTGGAAATCTCATATGTGAAATCTGGATTTCCAGAAGCTGATGAACTGGCCTCTAAAAGAAAAATTGAAAAAAGGAGTTTTACTTACTAAAAAAATAAAATAAAAATATGTCTGGAAATATCTGGATGTTGGATACAAAAAATGTTTTGTAGTCAACACCCAATTCCAAGTTTTACTGGGTCCAAAAAATAAGAAAATGGACTGAGGTCTCAGAACAATGCTACTGGACAGCAAGATGTTCTTGAGGGAAAATGTGATTTTTGGGGGATTTGCATCTATGTTCACCCCATTTTCATCCCTAGACTTGATACCACTACTTTTTATTGAGTGGTTATCATATTCAAGTCATCCTTGGGGAATTTATGGGGTTTAAACATGTCCTTTGCAAAGGGAAAGGGGATATTTTGTAGAAATGAAATTAAAGAGAAAAAATCAATTTAGAGATTTAAAATATAGACCATTTGAGATGGTCATTCATGAAGATGAACTTCAAGATGACCATCTTGGGTCAAAACTCAAGTTAAACTAAACATCAAGTAGATCCAAGTAAGAAGAACAAGATGAACAAGAAGTCAAAAGTGAATTTTAGGGTTTTGAGAAGGAGGGCTTTACCAATGGTGACACCCTATCTTCCTAGGCTTGGAATTTGACTTGAGGAGTATCAAGATTTGGTGTTTGGCTTGAGGAGTATCAAGGTTTGGTGTTTGTATTTGTGTTTGGAGTGAGATTGGGAAAGATTCAAGAGAAAATGGTGGCAATCAAGGGATTCCCACTGTTTTCTCTCTATATTTCGCCAGAACTTCGTTGCTGTGATCAAATTCCTCTCTTAAACTGAGAGAGGAGGGTTCAATTTATAGGACACTGGAAATGTCATATATGTCCGCGCGGAGGGTTCCCGTAGGCGTGCAATCGCTCATCTCGAGGCCGCAGTGCTTTGGACAGGAGGAATAAAATTCAAAATTCCAGCAGTTTATGTTTTTCAACTTGCCCAATTCGGATTTTTCCAATTTCTTTTGCTTTTTGAGATTCTTTTCCTTGTTTATCTTTAAATGGCAATTCCTAATCTACCCTCACTTTGTTAGAAATGTTAGGAATAGTTAGAAATGTTAGAAATGTTAAAACTTTCGTTAACTTTCTAATGAAAACGTTACCAACTCAAATTGGAGCACTTACAGTGCCCAAATTTTTGTTTGTTGGATTCACGCGAGTTTGAAGACATCCGGTTTAATTTGAAAAACGGAGTCGCCATGCCATTTTGATTTCCTCAAAACTTTGAAAAAAGGATTTTTATGGGTTCGGAGGTTAAGTTACCCCTTGGGAAGAACGGATCGTCGTTCACCCAAGGTGCCTTGCCGGAGCAAGTCTCCCAAGATTCCATTAATCGTGCTTGCTTGCGTGCTTTCTTGTGTGCATGTGTTTGAAAATAAAGGGAGGGAATGTCCCAAGTCGTCTTCCGGACGTACAAACCATTTATTGGTTGTCGCTCGAGATTTCTTGGATTTTTATGTATTCGGGATTATGATCCCGTCCTCATCTTGGACTTGTGATCATCGCATTTTAACCTCGGGACTTGCGTGATCGAGAGAATGACTCTCTTTATAGTCAAAGATGAGGTTCTTTAGAAAAGGAAGGTCCTTAGCCCATCAATCCTACGCTTTAAGACGGTCGAGCTCATATAGATGCTTCTCACTCGATCTTAAGCGATAATTGGAGATATAGGGTTCAAGGTTGTCCCTTTCTAAAGAAATCGTGGAACCTTTAATGGAAGGAACAATGTAAAGATAGGATCTTTTACACCGGTCCGTTCCAAGGTTACTAATGGGGACATGGGGGAATGTATAAAAATGACACTTTAGTGAAAAGATGACATTTTTGGTGTAAAGAATGTCTTTTGGTTGCAAGGGATGCTTTTTGTGCAAAGAAAAGATTTTTATGCAAAGAATGCATTTTTATGTGGAAAATTAGTGTTTTATATACAAATGATGCATAGAGATGTTATTCGAAAGCAAAGGATGCTAAAGTAAAGTAATGACTTTTGATACAAAGGATGCATTTTATGTATGAAAATGGGTTTTTTGAGTGCAAAGGATGCACCTTTAAAGCAAAGATGTCATTTGGTGAAAAAGATATTCTTTTAATGCAAATGATGCTGCTCTGTATGCAAATTTTTAGTTTAAATGCAAATTGATGCATTAGAAAAGGCAAACATCGATTACAAACTGAAAAAGATGAGGAATCTCGCAACCGGCTACTTATGTCGCGTGACATAGGCCGCCTATGTCGCATGACATAACAAGCCATTTTGCGTAAGCCTCAAACAAATGAGATTTACAGAGGTAACAAGGCACCAAAATGGTCAAGTTACTTCACAAACAAATCTCGAGCATGTTTATCAATAATGAACGCTTCAAGAGGGTGCGGATATAAGGGATCCACACTCATCTTGAGTGTTCATGCAAAACCAAGCCAAACCGGGCTTTTACATGAAATGTGATGAAATCGATGTGGATCCGGGCAATATAATACTAAAGTATGCAACTTTAATCGAATACTATATTATCAACGCATTTAGCATAGAGATTTCACATTCAAAGGAAAATAGAGAGTGGAAAAGGGTAGAAAATCGTTACCCTTGAAGACCACGACTCCCTATATCAATTTAGATATAGGGGCCTTCAAAACAGCAACCTCCGGGGCTGAGATTGAGTCTTGGTTCCTTGAGAACTCCTTGATTCTTGATGTGTATATGAAGTGTGTATGTGGGAAGTTTGTGTGTGATTGATTTGGGAGGATTAGTGTGATTTTGGGGGTATGTGAGGAGAGAGGATACTTCGGACGTATTCCCTATGTAGGGGACTGAGGGGTGGAAAAGGTGTGTCCCAAATGAGAGGTGAAGGCCTCTATTTATAGGCTGCCTGCATGGGCTTGGTATGTCGCACTACATAAGGAGCCACATGCAGTTCCTTCTAGAAACATGCAAGGTGGCAACCTTCTAGAACTCTCCCTGGCTGGTTATGTCGCACGACATAAGTAGCCACTTCTGGATTCTTCTAAAAACATGCAAGGTGGCATGATTCTAGAACTCTCCCTGGCTGGTTATGTCGCACGACATAATGAGCCACATGCAGTTCCTTCTAGAAACATGCAAGGTGGCAGTCTTCTAGAAGGAATTCCATATAAAAGAAAAACGTGTTTCTTTGGCTCCAAGTAGTCCTTTTTTCCCTTAGATGATTTGGAACAGTTCCGGAATTATTCCGGAACTCTAGGAAAGTCCGGGGAATTACCGGAAGACTTACCGGAATTGCCGGGAAACTTGCCTAATTACCTGTGAAACTTAACCCGGAAGGCATGAGCCAGATTTGGGTACTTACGAAGCCCTCGGCAATGTCACTTGCAGGGCGAGTGGGGTTGTCGATAGAAAAGGATCCGATCTGGCGAATGCCGAGACGGATTGAGAGACCGAGGTGGTCGAGTGGCTGAACCTCTGGAAGGCTACCTACGTATCCCGAGTGGGAATCAAGCTAGGCCGTAGTTCTAAATCCACTGGGGAAAGGGGGCGTCATATGTGACAAATTGGCTGAACCTACAGGAGGCTACCTACGTATCCCGGGGGAATCAAGCCAGGTCGTAGTTCGAGCTTTTATTGAGCCGAAATGTTATTCCTTCACCTTGGAATAACGGAGATCGAAATAAAGCGAAAAAAGGTCGAAATGTTATTCCGTCATTCGGAAATAACGGAGATCGAAATAAAGCAAAAAAAGGTCGAAATATTATTCCGTCATTCGGAAATAACGGAGATCGAAATAAAGTGAAAAAAGATCGAAATATTATTCCGTCATTCGGAAATAACGGAGATCGAAATAAAGCGAAAAAAGGTCGAAATATTATTCCGTCATTCGGAAATAACGGAGATCGAAATAAAGCGAAAAAAGGTCGAAATGTTATTCCGTCATTCGGAAATAACGGAGATCGAAATAAAGCGAAAAAAGGTCGAAATGTTATTCCGTCATTCGGAAATAACGGAGATCGAAATAAAGCGAAATGTTATTGCCTTCCGGCAATAACTGAAATTTTTAACAAGAAACATTATCCCATTTGGCAATAACGGGGGATTTCCCGGAGGAAACGTTATCCCATTTGGCAATAACAGAGGATTTCCCGGAGGAAACGTTATCCCATTTGGCGATAACGGAGAATTTCTCGGAGGAATCGTTATCCCATTTGGCAATAACAGAGGATTTCCCGGAGGAAACGTTATCCCATTTGGCGATAACGGAGGATTTCCCGGAGGAAACGTTATCCCATTTGGCGATAACGGAGAATTTCCCGGAGGAAACGTTATCCCATTTGGCGATAACGGAGAATTTCCCGGAGGAATCGTTATCCCATTTGGCAATAACGGAGGATTTTCCGGAGGAAACGTTATCCCATTTGGCGATAACGGAGAATTTTCCGGAGGAATCGTTATCCCATTTGGCGATAACGGAGAATTTCCCGGAGGAATCGTTATCCCATTTGGCAATAACGGAGAATTTCCCGGAGGAATCGTTATCCCATTTGGCGATAAAGGAGAATTTCCCGGAGGAAACGTTATCCTATTTGGCGATAACGGAGAATTTCCCGGAGGAATCGTTATCCCATTTGGCAATAACGGAGGATTTCCCGGAGGAAACGTTATCCCATTTGGCGATAACGGAGAATTTCCCGGAGGAAACATTATCCCATCTGGCAATAACGGAGATCGCGAAAAAGGTTGGATTTTGTAGAGAAGTTGGAAGGAATCAATAGTTTTTGTAAAGAAAAGTGGGACGCACCCGAATAATTTTTTGTAAAGAAAACTGGGATGTACCCTGATTATTTGAAAAATAAAATTGAAAATGCCAAGGGCAAATAAACTGAGTCACAGAGGTAAATTTGTAAAATAGGCCTCGGGGGCACTGGAGGGAAAACTGGATTGAAAGTGATTGAAAATGCCAGGGGCACAAAGGGTAAAAGAGGCCTACGGGGGACAAAATTGTAAAATGGAGCCTTTAAGGGCAAAATTGTAAAAACAGGCCACAGAGGCTTAGTATGTCGCACGACATAAGAGGCCAGGTGAACAGATTCTTTAAAATTCGCACAGTCGTCATTTTGAAACTCAATAGAACTTGAAATTGAGAGGGAGGCGACAGTGAGAAAAGAGAGAGCGACATCAGAAGGAGTTTTGAGAGGAATCGAGAGAAATCCAAACACTTTTAGTCCGATTACATTGGGAAAATGCCTCCTAGGCTCTATCCGACCAAAAGGGGACCTCAGCATGCCGATTTAGCCAATCGACGGAAAGGGGTGCAGAGGAATCAAAGGCCATTTCTTCCGGAAGCACGAAGAGGGAATTTCTACCCACAGCTCGATGAGCATACCTCGGATGCCAGGAAGAAGGATGAGGTAAGAATCCTAGGTTTTTTGAAAAATTTTCGATTTGGGTGAAATTAATTTGAACTGGATTTTTTTTCAGACTGTGCTATGAATTGACATGAACTGGCATGTGAACATAGATTGACCTAGGAAATGTGATACTAGAATGCATGCTCTTAGATGATAGGTTTTGACCTATTTTTCATTTGAGACGATTTCAAGAAATAGCACGAAATATTAATATTTGTGCCATGTTTTCTTCCAGGGATTGCGCACCCGTGGCTCCCCTGAGGTGATTGGCAGGCTATTGGATAGCTTGCCGGGTAGCCAGGAGCAGATGGACTCGCCTAAGGGCATGATTTACGCTGCTGGGCTAGGGCAATTCTTTGAGATGGCGAAGGCCATCGGAGGCACTCAGAGGAGTGTGGATCTGGTGAGGGCATTCAGAGAGTTTTGGTGGGAGACCACTTACTCGTTTCACTTCTCTTGGGGTGAGACGACAGTCACTCCATTGGACTTTGCGGTCATCACGGATCGCCCTTTACGGATGAGCCGCTCTACATAGAGGAGCCCCGCACAGGAGTTGAGCCCGCCCTATTGCCGATGCCGATTTTATGGGTTTACTTGGTTTCGTTCCGGATCAAGAAGGGAATGGATATGAGTTGGGAGCTACATGGCTTGGTTGGGAGCTTGGTGCAGGGACTACATTGTCGTTGATGACCCTGTTGAGGGCCGGCTGAGAGCCGAGAGCCTTCGTATGGGTGGGTTTCTCTGACATGCTGTTTATTAACAGCGCATCTACTGCCTTGACTTCACTGCTAGAGCTACTGAGAGCCTGGGATGCTGTCGGGAACCTGTCCTGGGGTGAGGCTGGCTTAGCTGAGATGTATTTGGCTCTAGATGACGTCAGCCGAGGGAAGGCGAAGTATTTTACTTGTTGTCACTTGGCTTTCGAGGTATTCTCTCACCTTGACTTCTTTTCTTTTGCGCATTTCATTCTATCCCTTGTTTTCCCTGTTTTGACTTCTTCTTCTTCTTTTCAGGCTTGGGCTTTCGAGTATTTTGGCTGTTACGAGTGGCAGATACAGGATGAGTTTCCTGCCACCACCTTTCCTGCTCTCAGACGGTGGACGAAGAGTGCCAGGAGACAGACTAGGACACCGGAGGGTTCGAGGTGCAGGATTACGGCCTCGTATCATGACACGCTGAGGTGCTTGAGAGGGATTCCACAGAGGCTGAGTATGTTCCCCTGGACTGGCCGTTATGACGATCTGGATTTGGATCATGCTGCGCACTTGACAGAGTGTCGCAAGCTGTTGGTGGGTTTGTCTGGAGATGCCTTGTACTTAGGAGAGAGAGTGTACAGACAGCATGGGCCCAATAGGCATGCTCGGATCCCTGATGATCCTCCAGCTAGGATGTGGCTGCCTCGCCAGTTGGCGAATGTGGATGCTTTGATCGTAGGCATGGCGGCACATCTCTTCACACGGGATGGGGATTACACTTTGTACGTGGCTAGACATCTTCAGTCCCCACAGACCAGGGTTGGCTATGGTGCTCAGGGCGCGGGACCCTCGGCCCGGCTATGTAGCTAGACCTCCTTTGCCCCGACCTTTATTGATTACCGGGGTGGCGGTCGCATGAGGCGAGCTCAGTTGATATGTCACATACTCATCCTCATCCAGTGCCTCGCAAGAGTTCTAGATACGTAGTATTGTTACTTACGCCTTTTGGATTGATCAAGGCGTCTCTTTACGGTTATCAAGAAGCGCATTCGACACTTATTATGTGCTTGTAGCAGTGTCGGCTCGAGCTTACGGGCACTTGACCGTGGCTTATACCGGCGCGTAGGCATGATTAGCGAAGCTCCGAGAAGGTATGAGCTTTTGGAAGAATCAGTGCCGATCACAGGGTTCGATCGATATCTCTCCACCTGGACAGCCGAGAAGGAAGAAAAGCCGCTCTGATGACGCAGGCACCAGCGAAGGCATTAGTGGACCGACGCCTCGGACGAAGAGGCCAAATGTGCCTCTTCACAGACCCATTGAGATTGATGATAATGATGAGGATGAGGATGGTGGAGCTGAGACGGCCACAGACTATGAGCTTGACTCCACTGTTATCACTGAGCTTGATGATTATTATCGCACGGAGACCATAGCTTATGAGGCACCTTCTGACGATCCCGACGATGAGCCTGAGGAGGTTGAGGATGACGGCGAGGATGAAGATGATGGAGAGGATGATGATGGAGAGGATGATGGAGATGACTCAGAGTAGCCCCCTCTCCCCTTAGATTTTTATGACTTTTTAGTTATTGTACCCTTTTAGGGAAAACATGTCATTTATTTTTGCTATGCACATCTTTTGGACTTGGCCTATTTCATTTTGTACGTACATTGTTAGCCTTTTGTTGCACGCACTTATGAAATGACAATGGTATGGTATTTGGCTTGAATATGAATGATTTGAATGGATTTTTGGCTTGAATATGAATGCAATGGGTGTACATGGGGTAAATGAACCCTCCCTTATGCATTTGAGAAGTGGATGTTGGTGTTATGCCCTAGGCCTATGATTCATAGACTTATGTGTTGACATTATTTATTATTATATGAGATGTTTATCATTTGATTATTATATGTTTTGTATATTTGTTAATAATAATCTGCGTCCCTAATTATTAAGAGAATAATTAGTATAATTGTCAATGGATAATCATGTGATGATTATATGCATAGAGATGCACATTGAAATTATGAGTACTTGTTAGAGAACAAGTGACTGGACATGACCCGCATGAGATTTATGACATGGTCAAGTGTCATAAGTAAATCTCATAAGGTTACTTCATTTAGTCCCTAGACCGAGATTATCATGACCTTACATATGATGAAAAGTCATGTTTGATTTTAGTCAAACGATATCTTAACACGATATCCATAAAGGCTATCTTTGGCATGATCGGATTCATGATGGGAAGGATGATAAGTCAAGATGGAATTTGTCCCTCGAAAGAGAGATATTTTGCTTGGGCCCCTCGATGAGTGATAATGATGAAAGTGTATGGCCGTACCCCAATATGATTGGAATTATCATTATACTCAAGGAATCGAGAAAGCATTGAACATAGACAAGTTGACAATGACCATGACTTGTGTTCAATATAACATCGTGAGACAAAGGGAGAAATGGAAGTACACCGTTGGAAACGTGAACTCTTACGTTACATTATTTGGGTAGACATAATGGCTTGCTAGAGTCCGCTTATGTCTTATGAGGTTCGATATGATCGAACTCATTGCCAACATAATGTAATCCTATTGGGTCACACACAACTAGAATGAATTGGTTAAACCGGAGGAAGAATGATTGAGAGTTTCAGTATCTGGCTATATATGTCACGCGACATATTAAGCCAATGGCTTAATATACCGCGCGACATAATAGGCCCATACGCGTTTTGACAGCCTGTCTCTCCTAATACGATTAGGAGAGGTATTCCTACTATTGTAGTATAAATACAAGGGTTCTGTCAGACCTAAAAGGTCAGCCGAAATTTTTCAAGCAAAATTCATAATTAAATACTCTCAATATTCTTCAAGGTTTAGATCTAGCAATCATCAAGAAGTTGTTCTTGGATTCATTCAAAGGTGTGGATACCAAAAGAGGGTCTTCGCTCGTTCATCGATCAAGGCCTAGAGTTCAAGCAAGTTGAAAGAATGAAGTTTGTGATTCGATATCACATAATCAAAATCGTTCGATAGCTCAAGACCGGAAAGCGTTTCAAGGTTGGTTTAATTCTATCTCATAGGAATTTAAATTAATTGTATAGAACGGATCCTAGGGCTTCTTGGGTTTTATGTTTTAATGCTTAATTCCGCTGCGCATGGACCCGTAAAACCCAACAGTGGTATCAGAGCCCCGTTCGTATGATTAAGTTTGAATTAACATGCTAGATTTAAGATATAAATTGTTTATATGCTTATTGCATGTTTTGTATGCGATAGAATTTTTAATTGTTTATGTGAAACAATGTGAAAATCGTTTTCGAATTATCTTTGAATTAAATCAGTAAAAGGCTGTTTTATATGATTTAATTGGTTGTAATCTGTATTGGTTCGAATCTAAAATCCTGTTACTTGGCCGCTTTAGTCGCGCGACATGATGAGCCATGAGGAATTCGGGTTATCGGCTGTTAGGTCGCGCGACATATCAAGCCTCCGTCGATGTTGTCACGCGACATAATAAGCCAAAAGCGGGCGTAATCGAGTTTGTTCAATTTTTACGCTATTTTGTGATTGTGTTTACAATCTGATATGTTCATATGAAAATCTGGATGTTATAAAATTGAGTTTATAATGACATGCTAGATTGATTCATTGATATGCATGATTAATTGATTAAAATGTGATTTTAATAATTATTGCGATGCATGTTTTAATTGTTCTTACATGCTAAGAATTTTTTTTTTAATAAGATGTTTAGTTGAAACATGATATTTAGTTTCCTAATATGTTTAGATTTAGACATTGTAAATTTTGGATCTTATGATTGTTTATGGAAACAAGTCATAAATACGCGAAATTTAAAAGGAAACTGATTGTTTATAAAAGGTAGGGATTATGTTGCCTAATCAGAGTTGATTTCTAAATTAGGCATGTCTAGGAGAGTTCTGTCTAAGGAAGAGTTGGTACTTAAGAAGTCCTTGTGGCTCACCTATCTTCCTGGGAACTTACCTGGTGCATGATTTTGACTATCTTTCTGATATGCTTATAATCTACCTTTAAAGAACCTTCATTTAACTTTTAAGTTCTTTATGCTAATTCATGATTAAACACTTGAGACCATTCGGATAGTTTTGGGTAGGCTTGCCATAGCAAGGTGCTTTGATTCTATTCGAATGCGAGCAAGATGAGGAAATGGTGGTTCCTATAAGTTTAATATGAATGAACTTAATTGGGTTATCAAAATGGTTTTGGACCCAAGGCATAAGATGAGATTAAAATATGCCTAGACATATGATGTCTTGAATGAATCTCATAAAAGATCTAAGAGTCATATATGTGATATGATTGATGTTTTCTACCTAATTAATTTAATTTTGAGCGGTTTGCCATAGCAAACTTGAAATTGAATTAAAGTTGGATCTTAGCCCATTAAATGTATATTATGCTTATTTGCATTTGAAGGTGTATAATTTAGTGGGAGCATTTATTTAAATGCATTATACTTCTCATATAATATGTTTACTTATATGTGTTCATATTTTATGTATATCTTTTTGTAGAATAAATGGCATCAAACAATAATCACTTTTCACTGCGATCTGTCCTTGAGAAGGAAAAGTTGGAAGAGAATGGTACAAACTATATGGATTGGATCCGTAGTTTGAGAATTGTTCTCAAACAAGAAGAGAAAGCGTACGTTCTCGATGAACCTATTCCACACGAACTGCTTGCCCAATCTTTGCTAGGGCAATAAGGGAACAATATAGAAGCACAAGCGTGACTCTACGGATGTTGGTTGCCTTATGCTCTCCGCCATGTGCAAGAACCTTCGAAGGATCTTGAGCACTTGGGGACAGTCGAATTAAACAATCGACTGATGGAAATGTTCCAAGTTCAAGCTAGGCAAAGAGAGGTACAACACGGTTGCGGCCTTGACCTCATGCAAGATGAGTGAAGGACAAGCTGTTGGTCCCCATGCTCTCAAGTTAAAGGGCCACATTGAGCATCTTGAAAGGCTCGGTTTTCCAATTAGCCAAGAATTGGCTACCGACATAATATTGAATTCATTACCTAAAAGTTTTAGTCATTTCATAATGCACTATAACATGGGTGGAATGAATAGAAACCTTTCCGAGTTAGTTCAAATGTTGACTACTGCGGAAACCAATATTGTCGAGAAGAAAACCCGACTCTCAAGTGCTAATGGTTAACAAGGGGAAAGGGTTCAAGGGTAAAGGAAAAGCAAAGGTTGCTAATCCTAAGGCAAAGGTTGCCAAGCCCAAAGAGGCTTCCAAGCCTAAAGAGGCTAAGCCTAAGTCCCAAGAGGACGCAGTCTGCTTCCATTGCAATGAGATTGGACATTGGAGGAGAAACTGCGCAAAATACAAGGAAGCACCGAAGAAGGGCAAAGGAGTTGCTTCAACTTCGTATCTTTGTTATAGATATATTCCTATCTACTTCTAGTTCTTGGGTATTGGATACCGGATGTGGAACTCACATTTGTCTAAATGTGCAGGTGGTCTAAAGAACAGTAAGGATGCTTAAGGAAGGCAAAGTGGACCTACGTGTGGGGAATGGAGCAAGAGTTGCTGCATTAGCCGTAGGAACTTATGAAGTTACTTTACCTAGTGGACTAATACTTGTTTTGAACAATTGTTATTACGTTCCAGCTTTAAGTAGGAATATTATTTCGATTTCAGCTTTGGATGATGAAGGTTTTAATTTTCTTATACGTGATAAGAAATTTTCTATTTACAAGAGTGATATGCATTATTGTCTTCTTTGTTTCATTCAATGGCCTTTATATTCTTGATGTTGAAAGTCAAGATAATGATGTTTATAACATTAATAAGAGATCTAAACCCAATGATGTAAACCACACTTACTTATGGCATTGTCGTCTTGGCCATATAAACGAGAAACGCATTTCTAAACTCCACAAAGATGGATTTTTGGACTCACATGATTATGAATCATATGAGACATGCGAATCCTGTTTACTTGGCAAGATGACCAAGGACCCATTTACCAAAACCGGTGAAAGGGCGGGCGACTTACTAGGACTCATACATACCGATGTATGTGGGCTTATGAGTAGCGATGCTAGGGGAAGATTTCGGTACTTCATAACATTCACTGATGATTATAGTAGATTTGGATATGTTTATCTAATGAAACATAAGAGTGAATCGTTTGAGATATTTCGAATATTTCAAAATGAGGTGCAAAATCAACTTGGCAAAACTATTAAGGTACTTCAATCCGATCGAGGTGGTGAATATTTGAGCCAAGAATTTGACAGTCATCTTAAGAGTTGTGGAATCATTTCGTAACTCTCTCCACCCGAACACCACAATGGAATGGTGTGTGCGAAAGGAGGAATAGAACTTTGTTGGACATGGTTCGTTCTATGATGAGTCAAGTAGAGCTTCCTTTATCCTTTTGGGGACATGCACTAGAAACCGCCGTTTCACTATAAACGAGTTCCTACCAAATCGGTTCAAAAGACCCCATATGAGATGTGGCATGGAAGAAAACCTAGTTTGTCTTTCATGAAGATTTGGGGTTGCGATGCATATGTCAAGAAGTTAACTTCCGACAAGCTAGCACCTAAATCGATAAATGTGTTTTCGTGGGTTATCCTAAGGAAACCAAAGGATACTATTTCTACAACCGAAACGAGAACAAAGTGTTTGTTGCTCGAAATGGTACTTTCTTAGAAAAGGAGTTTCTTCGCAAAGGAACCAAATGGGAGTAAAATAGATCTCGAAGAAATTCGAGAACCCGAAAACAACATTGAACCAATGGTAGAAACCGAACCAAGTTCACAAACCGTTGTGGGAACCGGTTCAAGATGCACAAGTTCTTCGCCGAAGTGGTAGGTCACGATCCGAACCCGAGAGATATGGATTTCTCGTTACGGAAAATGATGAAGTGGAGTTAATGGAAAACGATGAACCGACTTGCTATCAAGAAGCGATATCCGCTCCTGATTCGGAAAAATGGCAAGAGGCCATGAAGTTCGAATTACAATCCATGGCTGATAATCAAGTTTGGAACTTGATTGATCCACCCGAAGGTGTAAAAACCATAGGGTGCAAATGGGTCTTCAAGAAGAAGACCGACATGGATGGGAAGGTGCACACCTATAAGGCTAGGCTAGTAGCTAAGGGATATAGGCGCATTCATGGCATAGACTATGATGAAACCTTTTCGCCTGTAGCTATGCTTAAGTCTATTAGAATTTTACTTGCCACAGTCGCATATTATGACTATGAGATATGGCAAATGGATGTCAAAATAGCTTTCCTTAATGGGAAGTTACTTGAGGATGTATACATGATACAACCCGAAGGTTTTGTCGACCCGTAAAATTCTAACAAGGTGTGTAAGTTGCAGAAATCCATTTATGGATTAAAGCAAGCTTCTAGGAGTTGGAATCTACGTTTTGATGAAGCAATCAAGGAGTTTGGCTTTATCAAGAACGAAGATGAACCTTGTGTGTACAAGAAAATTAGTGGGAGCGTAGCACTCTTTTTAGTGTTGTATGTCGACGATATCTTACTCATTGGAAACGACGTTTTTACGCACGCTGCATCGTTAAGTCTTGGTTAGGGAAGTGTTTTTCAATGAAAGATATGGGCAAAGCCGCATATATTCTTGGTATCAAGATCTATAGAGATAGATCCAAGAGGATGATTGGTTTAAGTCAAAGTACTTACATTGACAAAGTCCTTAGAAGATTCCAAATGGAAAATTCTAAAAGAGGGAACTTGCCAATGTTGCATGGTATATCTCTTAGCAAGAATCAAAGTCCTAAGACTAAATGATGAGCGAAAGAGAATGAATGATATTCCATATGCTTCGGCAATTAGGTCTATCATGTATGCTATGTTATGTACTAGACCCGATGTCTCGTGTGCTCTAAGCATGACGAGTAGGTACCAATCGGATCCTGGTGAACCACATTGGATAGCAGTCAAGAATATCCTTAAGTACTTACGAAGAACTAAGGATGCATTCTTGGTCTTTGGAGGAATGGAAGAAGATCTTGTAGTCAAAGGCTACACAGATGCTAGCTTCCAAACCGACAAAGATGATTTCGAATCGTTAGCCTGGATTTTTGTTTACGCTTAATGGAGGAACTGTGAGTTGGAAAAGTTCCAAGCAAAGTACCATCGCCGATTCTACAACCGAAGCCGAGTACATAGCGGCATCCGATGCACTAAGGAAGCGCTTTGGATCAAGAAGTTCATTAGTGATTTGGAAGTCGTTCCAAGCATCAGAGACCCTATTGAACTTTATTGTGATAACAATGGTGCCATTGCACAAGCAAAGGAACCAAGATCACACCAGAGATCCAAACACATACTTCGACGTTTCCACATTATCCGTGAGATATGTGAAAGGGAAGACGTTAAGATATGCAGAGTAGACACTGATGACAACGTGGCGGACCCACTAACTAAGGCTCTCTCGCAAGCTAAACATGATGGTCATGTTAGGTCCATGGGTATTCGATACATGGTAGATTGGGCCTAGTGCAAGTGGGAGACTGTTGGTGTTATGCCCTAGGCCTATGATTCATAGACTTATGTGTTGACATTATTTATTATTATATGAGATGTTTATATTTTGATTATTATATGTTTTGTATATTTGTTAATAATAATCTGCGTCCCTAATTATTAAGAGAATAATTAGTATAATTGTCAATGGATAATCATGTGATGATTATATGCATAGAGATGCACATTGAAATTATGAGTACTTGTTAGAGAACAAGTATTGGACATGACCCGCATGAGATTTATGACATGGTCAAGTGTCATAAGTAAATCTCATAAGGTTACTTCATTTAGTCCCTAGACTCGAGATTATCATGACCTTACATATGATGAAAAGTCATGTTTGATTTTAGTCAAACGATATCTTAACACGATATCCATAAAGGCTATCTTTGGCATGATCGGATTCATGATGGGAAGGATGATAAGTCAAGATGGAATTTGTCCCTCGAAAGAGAGATATTTTGCTTGGGCCCCTCGATGAGTGATAATGATGAAAGTGTATGGCCGTACCCCAATATGATTGGAATTATCATTATACTCAAGGAATCGAAAGCATTGAACATAGACAAGTTGACAATGACCATGACTTGTGTTCAATATAACATCGTGAGACAAAGGGAGAAATGGAAGTACACCGTTGGAAACGTGAACTCTTACGTTACATTATTTGGGTAGACATAATGGCTTGCTAGAGTCCGCTTATGTCTTATGAGGTTCGATATGATCGAACTCATTGCCAACATAATGTAATCCTATTGGGTCACACACAACTAGAATGAATTGGTTAAACCGGAGGAAGAATGATTGAGAGTTTCAGTATCTGGCTATATATGTCACGCGACATATTAAGCCAATGGCTTAATATACCGCGCGACATAATAGGCACATACGCGTTTTGACGGCTGTCTCTCCTAATACGATTAGGAGAGGTATTCCTACTATTGTAGTATAAATACAAGGGTTACATCGGACCTAAAAGGTCAGCCGAAATTTTTCTAGCAAAATTCATAATTAAATACTCTCAATATTCTTCAAGGTTTAGATCTAGCAATCATCAAGAAGTTGTTCTTGGATTCATTCAAAGGTGTGGATACCAAAAGAGGGTCTTCGCTCGTTCATCGATCAAGGCCTAGAGTTCAAGCAAGTTGAAGAACGAAGTTTGTGATTCGATATCACATAATCAAAATCGTTCGATAGCTCAAGACCGGAAAGCGTTTCAAGGTTGGTTTAATTCTATCTCATAGGAATTTAAATTAATTGTATAGAACGGATCCTAGGGCTTCTTGGGTTTTATGTTTTAATGCTTAATTCCGCTGCGCATAGACCCGTAAAACCCAACAGTGGATGGATGGCATTGGCAGCTTTTGACATGTTGGGGATTGCCCTGGGGAAAGCAGCATGCTGCTGATGTCTGCTGTCTGATGTGGGCTTGTTATGTCGCGTGACATGGCTTGTTATGTCGCGCGACTTAGTAAGCCTGAACTGTGCTTTTCATTGCCCTTGGAACTGGAATGGAATTGCAGACACAGGTTGGAATTGGGTGACCAAAAGAGGTTACCTACCTGGCCTTCTTGGGACAATGGCAAAGAGATATTGGTCCCTCCCTATAAGGATGGAAACGGGGTGACCTAGGAGGTCAAACAACCGATCCTACTAGGAATGTGCCAAATCAAAAGGGGTGACCAATGTGGTCAAAAAATTGGACTTTTATGAAAAGCTTATGCACTATTGGAGAATGGAGAAAGAGAAGATGACCAAAGTGGTCGGATGGCTGAACCTTTATGAAAGGCTATCTACGTATCCCGGAGGAATCAAGCCTTGATCGTAGTTCAAGCTTCATCTAGACAGTTAGGAATGATGTCTAGGATCCTTGAGGTTTTGACAATTAATGGAGGTTGTCTCCTGAGGAGGCTAAAGCTTACGTCACTATCGAGTAGATAGAGGCAGCTATAACTGGAAAACTTGAGCATACTTCTCAATCTGTGATAGAGGTAGCCAAAGTTGGATTTTTGACAATTAGGAAACTGTCGCCTGGTGTTATCTTGTTATAACGGATGTAACGAAGGCGCTTTTGGGAGAAAATGTATTATTAGCAATTGGCACGTTACTTGAGCCTAGGGGTGATTTTTCCTTGGAAACAATGGTAGAGACTGGGTCTGGATGTACATATGGAATGTGTTTAAGACGGGTTTCAAGCAGGTGGGGTTGTATCCCTTGGGTGCGGACTGAACTGCTGTTGTTGCTGAGATGTTGTCAACGTGGACTAAGATTCCCTCTTGAAATTTGAGGCCCAGGTTTTAAAACTCGGGTCTCGATGAATGTTTCTTTCTCACATTTTGGCATTTGAAGCTGATGTCAATAGGCTTTTACAACCAAAGACTAAAGCAGATGTCGAAGTGACCAAACCTCTTTTCTAGGGATAGATGCAACTCATCGGAGCCCCGGTCTGAGGAAGAACTTTCTGCAAAGCCTTATGAAAGATCCTTTCACTGGCAAAGCCCCGGTTGGATGAACTGAGCAGGCGAAGTCTTAGGTTTTTGAAGAAGTGACTTGATGAAGCCCCAATCTGATGACCTAGCGAAAATCCCAATATGATTGGTACTGCGGAAGTGATCCTGAGGTTGATCTGAACAAAAATTGAACCCATCTAGGGACCTAGTGAAGAACCCGATGCGAACCCCAAAAATGACTAAAGAAGCCCCAGTTTAAAGAAATGCTTTGGCAAAGCCCCAGACTTGAAGAGTTTCAAGACAACCCTAATGCGAATTGTAGCAGAAGAGGGAAGACCTATCCTTTCGTACTTATTTTCTTATTTCATTTAGTCGCTCAGTCAACCTTAAGAAGATGTGAAAGAAAAGATTCTCAGAAATACATGCAGGGGCATATTTTTCGAAAGGTGGGAATAGATCCCGATTTTGTGTTATTCCGATGGCCTTATTTGATGTAGGCACAAAACTCGCTTTGGGTTTGACTCTTTTGGGAGAGTATAAACGTAGAGAGGTTTGTAAAAGTGTATGGAAGTCCCTGCTGACAGAAAATTAGTGTTTAGCACTATCTTTCCTAAGATGTAGAAAGAGAAGACTTGTCAAGACATCTGAAAACTTGTTTTATTTACAATGATCACAAGATTGCTTAAAACCCTTTATTAATGTTCGGGTTATTCAACCATTAATCTCGATATGAAGAAAAACATTCTTATTAATCATGAGGAGAAAGTCAATCCATGTCGCGGATCAAGGTTGGCTGGTGTGAAAGAAAGGTTTGTGTATAGGGAGGTCATTAATGAGACCGGGTTTTCTGGAATCTGACTGTGTCTATGGGAGAGGTCATTTGATGAGACCGGGTTTTCAGGAATTTGGATATGTTTATGACCGGACCATTGCTGGTTGCCTACGTTCCCCTCATTGTGAGGAGCTCAGGTCGCCGTAGTTCGGCTTCGGCCGGACTGTTTAGGCTTTGGGATTTGTGGTTCCTTTAGTGAAAAGGCTCGGATGAAAAGATTGGATGGTGAGGCTTGGGCCTCGGGATGATTCCTTGACCAAGTCATTCTTGGACGACTGCTTCTGATTGCTTCCTCTTTCATTGGGGGAGAAAGGATTTGCACGTGCCAATGCTTCTGGCTTTGCTTCGACCGCCCCATTGTTATCGACAACATTCCTTCTCTAAGCTTTGATTTTTCCTGTCCGTCAAGCTTTTGATTGGCGGTGATGGGTCCTTGGCCTCATTTTATTTTCTTTTATTTTTATGTGCAACCCTGTTTTTTGCTTAGACCGCCCTTTTTTTGGGATTTTCGGCCTAGTGGGCATTACTCTTTTGCACTAAGATTTTTTTTTTTTTTTAATATATATATATATGTGCAACCCTGTTTTTTGCCTAGACTGCCCTTTTTTGGGATTTTCAGCCTAGCTGGGTATTACTCTTTTTGCACTAAGAGTTATTTTTTTTTAAAAGCACATGAGGGCCAAGGCGAGCCCCTGCTTGAACTTCTTTTTTTTTTTTTTTTGATACCCTTGAGGTCTAAGCAAGCTCATGGGTTGTTGTCGACATGGGGTCAACCTTTCTAAGCTGAGTGGCCTTTTGTTGTCCCTTGACGATGCCGCGGTCGTTGACTTGGTCAAGGTGATGGTGAGGACATGGTTTGGGAAAGTGTATGGCTTAATGAAGGCATTTTGTGGGGTAAGGAAAGTGTATGGCTTGATGGCATTAGTTGACTTTCTCCACGCTGATTAATCGGAACGTGAATTATTTCGAGATTGTTTGTTGAGCAATGCAAATGATCACATAAAAATAAAACCATTTCATTAAATGTAATGTAGGTGTGCAAATAATGTCTTAAATCTAGCAAGAAAAGAAGAAGACTCTTTTATAGAAAATTGAAGATGAATTACAATGTCCGTGGAGGACTTGATTGAAAGAGAAAAGTTCTAGAACCTACGAAGGTTGGCGAGAGACTATATTCTTTCTTAGTCTTGCTTGAGGATAGGTAATCCCTAGCCTAACTACTCTTCGCTGGTCCATTTGCCAAGGCAGCTTGAGCTTTCCATTTTACGCTAGCTTTACGAATCCCCTATCGTGGGCGAGCGGTGATCCGTTACATGCCCATGATGCGGGTGGAAGTGGAGGGATTTGAGGCCATGGAGCCGCTGGAGCAAGTACAAGTTGCCCCAAAGAAATGGAGTCGGAAAAGTCACGGGGGTGAACTTTGTTGGTGAGCATATTGATGGAAGGAAGTGAACTGGGAGGACTTTGAGGATATTGGGATCCATTTGGGAGGATTAGTGGGTCTTATACGAGGAGGCGAGGTGTTGGAGCCACGATGGCACAGGATGTTGGAAAGGGCGAGGAGGAGTGGTCCTTGGCAAGGGATCATATGTGGGTGGAGGAAGGTATTGGTTATAGCACAGGGGAGTTGAGATGGGCGCCACGGAGTCTCATCTTCTACCATGCTTAGGGGAACCATTGGACTTAAGCTTGCTACACGAACTCCATGATGACGGAGTGCATCAATAAGCACGGCTTCTTGTTCCTCATGAACCTTACGGGCATTTTCCAAAGCCCGGACTAACTCTTCCTTCCTAACCATCGATTTCCTGTACCCTCATTTGTTTTTGTCAAATCTGCCATTTTGACTCTACGGTGACGGTCTGATTCTGACTGTGCGAACCTAGGGTTTTACGCACCGAAAAGCCGGCGGCCCGGTATTCTCACCTACTTCTTTCTCGGCTGCGGGGAAAGGGATAGACAAGGTTTAGACTCGGGGTAAACAAGGTTTAGACTCGGAGGTAAGTGTTTAGAATTTGAAGGCTCAAGTAACATGCACTTATTTGCTTAAATTTTGCTCAAAACACATTTTTCTCCTAAGCCTAATTGATCGAAAAAGATTGGACCTTGGAAGGTAGAGATCGAAAATCGGAGATCGGACCGAGGGGATCGCGATTAGAAATTTGACCGCGAAAGGTCGAAATGGAAAAATCGGAGATCGGACCGAGGAGGTCGCGATTGGAAATTTGACCGCGAAGGGTCGAGATAGAAAATCGGAGATCGGACCGAGGAGGTCGCGATTGGAAATTTGACCGCGAAAGGTCGAGATAGGAAATCGAAGATCGGATCGAGGAGGTCGCGATTGGAGATTTGACCGCGAAAGGTCGAGATAGGAAATCGAAGATCGGACCGAGGAGGTCGCGATTGGAGATTTGACCGAGAAAGGTCAGAATCGAAAATAAGAGATCGGACCGTGGAGGTCGCGATTGGAGATTTGACCACAATTGGTCAGGATTGAAAATCGGAGATCGAACCGAGGTGGTCGCGATTGGAAATTTGACCGCGAAAGGTCGAGATAGGAAATCGAAGATCGGACCGAGGAGGTCGCGATTGGAGATTTGACCGAGAAAGGTCAGAATTGAAAATAAGAGATCGGACCGTGGAGGTCGCGATTGGAGATTTGACCCTTGAGAAAGGTCGAGATGGAAAATCGGAGATCGGACCGAGGTGGTCGCGATTGGATATTTGACCGTGAAAGGTCAGGATTGAAAATCGGAGATCGGACCGAGGTGGTCGCGATTGGATATTTGACCGTGAAAGGTCGAGATTGGAAATCGGAGATCGGACCGAGGAGGTCGCGATTAGGGATTTGACCGCGAAGATCGGACCGAGGAGGTCTCGATTAGGGATTCCAGAAATAGGACTATGCAATTATGATAATTGTTCAAGTTTACTTAAAACAGTATCTTTTATTTATTTCTATTTGGTTGGAAAAGGGGTTCTGCCCTTCTTTTTCGCAACTACTCTAGATCCTGGATCAGTGGGTTCCGTCACTACGTCTATAAGCCACTACTACATTTCTGACCTAATGTAACGCCAATTTTCGTTGCATTAGGGCCTAAAAACCGTTACATTAGGCCTAATGTAACGCCAAATGGCCGTTGCATTCTCTTGCGTTGCATTAGGTCTAATGCAACGACATAGTAAGCTAATGTAACGCCAGAGCTTTGGCGTTGCATCAGGTAAATACCTGATGCAACGCCAATTTTAAAACTATATGAACACCTAATGCAACGCCAAAAAGAACCTAATGCAACGCCAATTTAAAAAGTGGTTGAATACCTAATGTAACGCCAAAAATTAGATGGGTCCCTAAAATTTATTACATAATTTCACAATTTTATTAATTTTTTTTAATTTTCTTTTTTTCAATATATATATATATATATATATATATTCTCAAATCAATCCCTTAACTTTTTTTTTTCTCAAATCAGTCCCTTAATGTTTTTTATTCTCAAATTAGTCCCTTCACTTTTTTTATATTCAAAACAATTTTTGCATTTTTCAAAAGTAACACTTTGCTCCACCACCATCCACCACCGTCCACCACCGTCCACCACCGTCCACAACCATCCACAAATCAAACAAAAGTTTGAACAAATCGAAATAAAACACAAAATACAACAACAAATCGAAAGGAAACCCATGGAATATGTTTGGGCTCGTCGGAATCCATGGAATAAGTTTGGATTCGTCGGAATCCATGTAGATCTAGTGGTTGAGCCTCGCCGGAGACGATGAAGGGGAGAGAAGAAGACGGCGTTGCGGGAGAGAGAGAAGAAGACGGAGCCTCGCCGGAGACGATGAAGAATGAGAGAGGGACAGAGACGACAAGGAGGCAGATGAGAGAGTGGGGCTAAACTGTTTTTCAAAAATTTGGGCTTTTTCAAAATCTGGGTATGGCAGTGGAGGGAGTAGAGGGTGACGGGTATGGTAGTGAAGGGATCAGGGTAGTGGCTTTATGGCAGTGGGAGGGATGGAAGGGGGAGGGGGATGGATGAGGGAAGGAGTTGAGAGATGGTGACTGGGGGTAGGGAGGCGATGATGCTTGAATGTGGGGGAGGGGGATGAATGAGGGAAGATGGAAGTGGGAGGGGGAGGGGGAAGGTAAGGGTGGTGACTGGTCGGAAGGGGGAGAGGGATGAGGGGACAGAGAAATGGAGAGAGAATTGGAGATGGAGGCTGTTTGTTTTGTTTGAGTGAGAGAAATGGAGAGAGAAATGAAGTGGTTTTGTTTGAATTAGTATCAACCGTTGGATCGAATGTATTGAATGGTTAGATTTTGTTTTATTCATGATCCGCGTGAAATTTTTTAATCCAATCAAAAAATTGCACAACACATATTTATATTTGTTTCACATTATACTATATGCTAACTAAAATATTTATGCCTAATATCAAGAATAATAATATTTATTATCAATATTTATTATTAATGAATTATTAATTATATAATTGATTAATTAATTAATATTAATATTAATTATATAAACAGTATAATATTAATAATATTACTAATAATGATGCTATTGTTAATTATTCAATCATATAATTGAATATATTAATAATTATAATTATATAATTAATAATAATACTTAATAATAATATTAAAATAACTAGTAATAATACATAATATCAAAAATAATAATGTTATTAATTAATAATAATACTCATTAATTTAATCATTTTATTAATAATAATACATAATAATAATATTAATAATAACTAGTAATAATACATAATTTCAAAAAAGTAAATATTTTTATATTATATACTTAAGAAATAATTGAATATATTAATAATTATTATTATATAATTAATAATAATAATTTTATTAATTAATAATAATACTCATTAATTTATAGGGTATAGGGTATACCCTATACCCTATACCTTATAGGGTATACCCTATACCCTATAGGGTATACCCTATGCCATATGCCCTATACCTTATACCCTATACTCTATAGGGTATATCCTATACCCTATAGGGTATACCCTATACCATATGCCCTATGCCCTATACCTTATACCCTATACCCTATAGGGTATACCCTATACCATATGCCCTATGCCCTATACCTTATACCATATACCCTATATCCTATACCCTATATCCTATAGGGTATAAGGATATAGGGTATACCATATACCCTATAGGGTATACCCTATACCATATGCCCTATACCTTATACCATATACCCTATAGAATATAGGTTATACCCTATGCCCTATACCCTATGCCCTATACCTTATACCCTATACCTTATACCCTATAGGGTATAAGGATATAGGGTATACCCTATACCCTATAGGGTATACCCTATACCATATGCCCTATATCCTATAGGGTATACCCTATACCCTATATCCTATAGGGTATACCCTATACCCTATACCTTATACCCTATACCCTATAGGGTATAAGGATATAGGGTATACCCTATACCCTATACCATATGCCCTATACCTTATACCCTATACCATATATCCTATACCCTATATCCTATAGGGTATACCCTATACCTTATACCCTATACCCTATAGGGTATAAGGATATAGGGTATACCCTATACCATATGCCCTATACCTTATACCCTATACCCTATATCCTATACCATATACCCTATAGGGTATACGCTATACCCTATAGGGTATACCCTATACCATATATCCTATACCTTATACCCTATACCCTATAGGGTATACCCTATACCCTATACCCTATAGGGTATATCATATACCCTATAGGGTATACCCTATACCATATACCATATGCCCTATACCTTATACCCTATACCCTATACCCTATAGAATATAGCCTATAGGGTATATTATATACCCTATAGGGTATATCATATACCCTATAGGGTATATCATATACCCTATAGGGTATGGGGTATACCCTATACCCTATAGAATATAGGTTATACCCTATACCCTATGCCCTATACCTTATACCCTATACCTTATACCCTATAGGGTATAAGGATATAGGGTATACCCTATACCCTATAGGGTATACCCTATACCATATGCCCTATACCTTATACCCTATACCATATATCCTATACCCTATATCCTATAGGGTATACCCTATACCCTATACCTTATACCCTATACCATATGCCCTATACCTTATACCCTATATCCTATATCCTATACCCTATACCCTATAGGGTATATCCTATACCCTATAGGGTATACCCTATACCATATGCCCTATACCCTATAGGGTATACCCTATACCCTATACCCTATAGGGTATATCATATACCCTATAGGGTATACCCTATACCATATACCATATGCCCTATGCCCTATACCTTATACCCTATACCCTATAGGGTATACCCTATACCATATGCCCTATACCTTATACCACATATATACCTTTATACATACCATATACATACCTTATACCCTATACCTATAGGGTATACCACATACACACATACCCTGTAGGGTATACCACTATACCATATGCCCATACCACTATGCCTATATCCTATGGGTATACCTTATACCTATATCTCATAGGGTATACCTATAAATTATAGAGTATACCATAGGGTATATGTATAAGGTATATAGGGCATATGATACAGGTATACATAGGGTATAAGGCTATACCCATAGGGTATAGGGTATTATAAATTATAGGGTATAAGTTATAGGGCATATGGTATAGGGTATACCCTATAGGGTATAGGGTATACCTTATAGGGTATAGGGTATAAGGTATAGGGCATATGGTATAGGGTATACCCTATAGGGTATAGGGTAAACTCTAAACCCTAAAATCTGTAATTTATGCCACATATCCTATAGGGTATACCACATACCTATATGCCTATACCTATGCCCTATATCCTATAGGGTATACCCTATACCCTATATGGTATACCCTATACCCTATACCCTATACCCTATAGGGTATACCCTATACCCTATAGGGTATACCCTATACCATATGCCCTATACCTTATACCCTATAGTGTATAGGGTATAGGGTATAGGGTATAGTGTATAGGGTATAGGGTATAGGGTATAGGATATAGGGTATATGGTATAGGGTATAGGGTATAGGGTATAGGATATAGGTTATAGGGTATAGTGTATAGGGCATAGGGTATATGGTATAGGGTATAGTGTATAGGGTATAGTGTATAAGGTATAGGGTATAGGGTATAGGATATAGGATATAGGTTATAGGGTATAGTGTAGGGTATAGGGTATAGGGTATAGGGTATATGGTATAGGTTATAGGATTTTGGTGTTGCATTAGTAATTTAGGCGTTACATTAGGATTTTGGCATTGCATTAGACTCGTTACATTAGCTCTGGCGTTACATTAGATGCGTTACATTAGCTCTGGCGTTGCATTAGATGTGTTACATTAGCTCTGGCGTTGCATTAGCCGTTACATTAGCTCTGGCGTTGCATTAGATGCGTTACATTAGCTCTGGCGTTGCATTAGATGCGTTACATTAGCTCGTGGCGTTACATTAGATGTATTAGATGCGTTACATTAGGTCAGAAATGTAGTAGTGAGCCCCTCGTATTCCACCTGTATTTCGACCTCCCAGGGTGGACAGCCCCGGGCGAGGGTCCTATAGGGCACGCGGATCCCACCGACCGAGAGTAAAGAACGCTCCTAACGGGTCTAGCGGGTCATAGGAACATTCAACGCACGAGCGATGCGGATTATAGTCAAGGCAATACCAAGAAAGTCTCGTCTTTCTTCCTTGATAGGATTTTGGCAGAATTTCGCTTGAGCGAATGACGTTTTGACTTTCGGTAATGTCCGAGAAGATAATAGGCATGGGTCGGGCGGCAAAAGCCGGATGACACAGTGTCACATTGAACTTCGTTGCATACGCCGGGCGTGAGTCAGAATCGAAGTCAATGCCGGGTCAAGATCTTGCCAATTTTTCCTTGTCGGAATTTTGGCAGAGCTTCGCTTGAGCGAAAGATCTTTTGGTTTGTTGGCAAAGAATCGGTCTCGACTCTTACGCATTCCGTGCAGGTCAAGGTCAAAGTCAATGTCGGAGTCAAGATCTCGCCAATTTTTCCTTGTCGGAATTTTGGCAGAGTTCCTCTTCCGTTATGAACTAAGGCTTGACCTTTAAGGGGGTATGCAACAGGGCTATATGACACGGACTAGACCAAAAACCAACCAAAAGTCACGGTTTTTTGAAACGTGTGACACGGGTGTGCATTGGTCGACACCGGGCCGCCATGGGGAGGTTGGGATGATTCCGTGCGCGCCCGGGAGCATCGTAAGGCCTGTCCGTGACTGCACTGAACCACCCTCGGGTTTGAAGGACGTGCGTACAAAGTGTACTGGGATATATCAAAGGTGCGCGTAGTGTGCGGTCTCCTAAAAATGTTTCTTTTGATTTAAAAACAGAGATTTTCAAAATGTGTTTTAAAGGAATGATTTTCGGGACGGGAAAATGCAACACGTAAGCACGTAAATTTTTACGGGAGCCCCGGTCGAGTCATGGAGCTGAGTAGCCCCAAGTCCGCTAGGCTCGCCGAATTAGCCTTGATTTTTCCTGGTGGAATTGCCACCGAGGTCGCCCGGTCGAATCCAAGGAGGATTAAGCCGTACGACTGCATGGATCAATTTTCCAGGTTCCACTCCTTTTGCTATTTTTCGGGTTGTTTCCCGTTCAAAGTATGCACAGATTCCAAGATGCAAATGATGCAATGCAAGGTAAAGAAAGCAAGCACGATTAATGAAATCAGCGACGGGAGTCTAACCCGCTCAAAGGGAAAAGCTTTCTTTTTTTTTTCAAATTTTTTTTTTTTTCGAAAAGGGATACTGGTACGTGGGATTGTTAAACCACCGGTTATCCCAACTCCCACATCAGGGAGTGTACAGGAAGGGAAAGTGGTTTCCACCTATATACCGAGTATCGATTTTTTGTTTTGAAAATAAAGCTTTTCTCCTTTGGGATGTCCCCAGCGGAGTCGCCAAACTGTGAATGTGTGCCCAAATTTTTGTTTGTTGGATTCACGCGAGTTTGAAGACATCCGATTTAATTTGAAAAACGGAGTCGCCACGCCATTTTGATTTCCTCAAAACTTTGAAAAAAGGATTTTTATGGGTTCGGAGGTTAAGTTACCCCTTGGGAAGAACGGATCGTCGTTCACCCAAGGTGCCTTGCCGGAGCAAGTCTCCCAAGATTCCATTAATCGTGCTTGCTTGCGTGCTTTCTTGTGTGCATGTGTTTGAAAATAAAGGGAGGGAATGTCCCAAGTCGTCTTCCGGACGTACAAACCATTTATTGGTTGTCGCTCGAGATTTCTTGGATTTTTATGTATTCGGGATTATGATCCCGTCCTCATCTTGGACTTGTGATCATCGCATTTTAACCTCGGGACTTGCGTGATCGAGAGAATGACTCTCTTTATAGTCAAAGATGAGGTTCTTTAGAAAAGGAAGGTACTTAGCCCATCAATCCTACGCTTTAAGACGGTCGAGCTCATATAGATGCTTCTCACTCGATCTTAAGCGATAATTGGAGATATAGGGTTCAAGGTTGTCCCTTTCTAAAGAAATCGTGGAACCTTTAATGGAAGGAACAATGTAAAGATAGGATCTTTTACACCGGTCCGTTCCAAGGTTACTAATGGGGGACATGGGGGAATGTATAAAAATGACACTTTAGTGAAAAGATGACATTTTTGGTGTAAAGAATGTCTTTTGGTTGCAAGGGATGCTTTTTGTGCAAAGAAAAGATTTTTATGCAAAGAATGCATTTTTATGTGGAAAATTAGTGTTTTATATACAAATGATGCATAGAGATGTTATTCGGAAAGCAAAGGATGCTAAAGTAAAGTAATGACTTTTGATACAAAGGATGCATTTTATGTATGAAAATGGGTTTTTTGAGTGCAAAGGATGCACCTTTAAAGCAAAGATGTCATTTTGGTGAAAAAGATATTCTTTTAATGCAAATGATGCTGCTCTGTATGCAAATTTTTTAGTTTAAATGCAAATTGATGCATTAGAAAAGGCAAACATCAGATTACAGCTGAAAAAGATGAGGAATCTGCAAACTGGCTACTTATGTCGCGTGACATAGGCTGCCTATGTCGCATGACATAACAAGCCATTTTGCAGAAGCCTAAACAGCTGAGATTTACAGAGGTAACAAGGCACCAAAATGGTCAAGTTACTTCACAAACAAATCTCAGAGCATGTTTATCAATAATGAACGCTTCAAGAGGGTGTGGATATAAGGGATCCACACTCATCTTGAGTGTTCATGCAAAACCAAGCCAAACCGGGGCTTTTACATGAAATGTGATGAAATCAGATGTGGATCTGGGCAATATAATACTAAAGTATGCAACTTTAATCAGAATACTATATTATCAACGCATTTAGCATAGAGATTTCACATTCAAAGGAAAATAGAGAGTGGAAAAGGGTAGAAAATCGTTACCCTTGAAGACCACGACTCCCTATATCAATTTAGATATAGGGGCCTTCAAAACAGCAACCTCCGGGGCTGAGATTGAGTCTTGGTTCCTTGAGAACTCCTTGATTCTTGATGTGTATATGAAGTGTGTATGTGGGAAGTTTGTGTGTGATTGATTTGGGAGGATTAGTGTGATTTTGGGGGTATGTGAGGAGAGAGGATACTTCTGGACGTATTCCCCATAGAGGGGGACTGAGAGGTGGAAAAGGTGTGTCCCAAATGAGAGGTGAAGGCCTCTATTTATAGGCTGCCTGCATGGGCTTGGTATGTCGCACGACATAAGGAGCCACATGCAGTTCCTTCTAGAAACATGCAAGGTGGCAACCTTCTAGAACTCTCCCTGGCTGGTTATGTCGCACGACATAAGTAGCCACTTCTGGATTCTTCTAGAAACATGCAAGGTGGCATGATTCTAGAACTCTCCCTGGCTGGTTATGTCGCACGACATAATGAGCCACATGCAGTTCCTTCTAGAAACATGCAAGGTGGCAGTCTTCTAGAAGGAATTTCATATAAAAGAAAAACGTGTTTCTTTGGCTCCAAGTAGTCCTTTTTTCCCTTAGATGATTTGGAACAGTTCCGGAATTGTTCCGGAACTCTAGGAAAGTCCGGGGAATTACCGAAAGACTTACCGGAATTGCCGGGAAACTTGCCGGAATTACCGGGAAACTTAACCGGAAGGCATGAGCCAGATTTGGGTACTTACAACACTCAATCATTTGTTGTAAGTGTTCCCCAACAAGACTATGTCTAGAACACATTGATTGATCACACTACACACCCCAAGAGAAATCAGTTCAACTTGTGAACACATCTCTTGAAACACCTGGTCAAATCTTGTATCACGATCCATTAGTGATTACTTTCCTTTAGGCAACTTTAAATATTAAAGCTTGCAGCTTGTAATAGACTAGTGACATTAATAGTGCACCTTTTCACAAATCCAAGTTTTAACCAAACATGGTAGAGGACGTAGCAATTATTTAATACTGTGAACCTCTCCAAATAACCGTGTCCCCTTGTTTGTTTGTTTGCTCATTATTTCTTGTCCTTGTAACCAGTTGAACTCTATCACAGGTTACAACCTTTGAATCCTTTAACTGCTTGTTTGTCTTTTTCATTGGAATATTACTTGCATGATATTTTAACTTACTTTCATTTGAAACCTCTTTACTTAACCGATCACTTTTGTGTGTGAATAAACCAGTAATATTTTATCCGCTGTACAACTGGTTACTATCAGTTTTGCAAGTGATAAGTTTCTTGGATAATTTATAAAGGTTTTAGAAAAGATGTTTAATCAGGCTATTCACCCCCTCTAGCCTATTTTTCTACCAATTGGCCTAACAATTGGTATCAGAGCTTACAATTTTTGAAAAATATTTTTACAAACTTCACATCTTGAATTGCCGATTCCAAAATGGTAGGAAAACTCATGCAAACGTGGAACATGACAACCATACCCATGTTAAATGAAATGAATTTCCAGTATGGAAAAACAGAATCATGCGGTACATGGATTCAATTGACGGAAGATTAATGACTGTAGTTAGAGATGGTCCAATCATTCCCATCAAAGTCAACACAATGCCAAGAGCCTCAAAACTCCACTCATAAATCATGCCGATAGATCATCGGAGCAAGAGTTTGAAGTTTATGAAACTGTTGTTCCAAAGACCCTTAAAGAATGGACTGAAGAGGACAAGATATGTGTAGCCCTAGACAAAAAGGCTATGCACATTCTAACATCTAGTCTAGATGATAGGCTGTACAAACAAGTACATAATTATGAGACTGCTCAGCAAGTGTGGCAAAGTATCCTCAGATACTTCGAAGGAGATCAAGTGGTAAAGGACAACCGGCTGTACAAGAGTGTAGCTGAGTTTGAGTCCTTCAAGAAGAACCCCAGTGAGTCCCTCAGAGAAATGTACGATCGTTTTTGTGAGGTAAGCAATTCTTGTGCATTTTTAGGCATTATTTATACAATAAAAGATCTTAACATGCGTTTTCTTGATTCTCTTGGAGACTTATAGCATGTTAAGGTGGCTATTCTAAAAGAATGCAGAGACTTGGATAAGACTCACATTCAGAATATTTTTTCCACTCTATTTCTGTATGAGGAAGACCTCAACAGGCTTGGTGGAGTTCAAAAACAATTTAAAAACCTCTCTGCCAGCTCAAACTGAGATCTTCCTAGGCTCTTCTTTATTCAATAACCTATCTGCCAGTAACTCCCCTTCAACCTCTCAGTCTCAACCTACCCAAAAAAATATCAACTATAGCAAGCCTTCTGAGGAAGATGAATTTGCTGGCTTTGCTAGAAATTATAGAAAGTTTAAAGACTTTAAGAAGTCCCAACAACATGGCAACAAACCCTTCCACTCCAAACCCTCATCACTTCAAAGATCTGGAAATTTCTAAAGATCTGGCCAAACCTCAACCGATGGCAAAAATGCCCAAGGTGAGTTTGTTTGCTACAACTGTAGGAAACCCGACCATTTTGCTTATAAATGCCCTCAACCTAAGTATGAATTTCTTAGGAAGAAACCCTTTAGGAAAAATCTCAGGTCCAAGAGCTTAGTAGCCGAGGAAGGAACAGAAAAGGCTATGCCTGTTTGGTTTGAAACCGATTCAGAGGATGATAATGCTGACTCAGATGAAGATGCTGATGTCAGTTTTGTAGCTCTTGATGGAACTGAAGCTGCTGGACCCACTCCTTTACAGTCACCAATCTATAGAACCTCTCTTGACCAGTCAACACTTACAATGACACAACCATACCTTTGAGATCTCCCTTGTCATATTATGATGAAACTATACCTAGGGCTTATAATCCCTACAACTTCAAAATTCAGAGTATATGTGGAGCTCTCTATGGTCAAAGCAAAACCCCTCCTACTCTCAGACCTTTGATGCAACCAATAAAACCGACCTTTCAAACTCAGGCCCAATCGATAACATTTAAAACTCAACCTGTGTTTAAACCTCGACCGATCCAATTCCAAAAGACCCTAACCAACATGGCAGAGGTGATAAATGAACTCTTTTCTGATTTTGAAAAATTAAATGATGTTCATAAAGTTATGTCTGCTGATTTTAAAAGAATCTCATCTGAAAATGACTCTCTTAAAACGGAGATAAAAGTTTTGAAAGAAAACAAACAAGAGTCAGATCAGTTGAGAAAAGAAAATCAAGATCTCATAGATAGGCTCAATATTTGTCTAACTCAAATTACTGATTTAGTTTCAAGAAATAATTCTCTTACTAAGACAATTGACTCTTACTCTAAATCAAGAGTTGCTATTGAGACAATCCTACAAGACCAAATGTCTTATAATGACCAATCTGGTTTAGGATTTAACTCCAACAATGACAACAAATATAAGCCATTTATTAAGTCTGTCACTGAGAACTTGATGGATAAGTTTGATGATAGTCCATCTGACCTGCAAAAGAAAGGTACTACTCGTACTTTTGGTGCTGTTCCACTTACTTATCCAAAAGTGAAGGAACAGATCAAGGTCAAGAAAGTTGACAAGAACAAATCCAAATGGACTAAGGTAGCTAATCCTAAGCTGGGATCTTATATCCCTCTTGGTAATGGTGACAACAAAGTTGGTATACACATTGCTGGTCAGGATGCTAATTGGAAACCTCAATCGGTAAACAAGTAGCTGCAACCAGTCAAGGAACAGTAACCGGTCAGACCAGCAAAGCTGTCCCTACCGATAAGGCTGCCTCAACCGGTAAAGGCATTTTCAAAAATCTACAACCTACTAGCAAAGGAAAAACCAACAACTTTGTGCCCAAAGAATTTGTTCATGCTCAAACTTCTAAACCTTCTGAAGCAGTGATCAAATTGAATATCAACTCACCTACCTCCCCACAGCCTATTGCAATCAAGTGTGTAAATTGTGTAGATTACGGTCACAAGGCTTATGAATGCCTCTTGAAGTACCTATCTGGACCCACTGAGCCTCAAAGCTCAAGTGGTGGTCAGGTATGGCTGCCAAAGATGAACTAACTCTTTGGACCCAAAAAACTAAGGGGGACCATAAGCTTAATGTTGTATTTCAGGTATGCTTTATGGCCTCAACCGATGCAAGTAAGGACATTTGGATCTTGGACAGTGGATGCTCAAGGAATATGACTGGCCATGCAGAACTCCTTACAAATATTGAAGAAGCATTAGGTTCTCCAGTTGTCTTTGGTGACAACGCAAAGGGTAAAATTGTTGGTCGTGAATCCATCATAAGAGGTACGGTAACTGTACAGAAGGTATCTTTGGTGGATGGTCTTAAAAATAACCTTCTCTCCATATCACAATTTTGTGATAAAGGTATGCATTGTGTTTTTACTTCTTCCAACTGTTATATGAAAAACATCGCTACCGGAGAAACACTTCTCACTGGACAAAGAAAAGGTAACATATATGTTATAAATTTAAATGCTATTTCTAGTGTTACTAATGTTTGTTTTGTAGCAAAGAACATCAGTAAGAATTCTTGGCTATGGCACAAGAGACTCAGTCACTTGAACTTCAAATATCTATCCAAGCTAGCTATTGCAAATTTGGTAACCGACTTACCTCAAGTGTCTGCTGATCATGGAAGGAAATGCAGAGATGTAGACACCCCATTCTGAACACATCGAAATATACTTATACCACTCTAAGTCTCACTTTGAGTCAAAAGGTAGAAATCCATCATTTCGTCATGTTTCGTTAAGTTTTGACTAACCACCGTTAGTTTGGAACTAAACTGCATACGAGATAACGAGGAAAGGACAAAACTGTCCACAGGAGCAATATCTCGCCGCGAGATGGCGTGTCTCGCGCGAGATATCCCCCCTCTGCAGATTGCAGACGACAGTTCCCTCGTCGATTTCAACCTCTTTTCGGGATAAAACTTTATCTCTCCGGCCAACCAATAGAATTTGGAGTCTGGAACCATCTTGAAGTGTTTGATCTCATCTTCAACACTTCCCCAACTCCTATAAATACTTGGTGACTTCCAAGGTTCAAGAGGTCGGAAGAATTTTCACAACACACACATTTTGTTGGTTTCTCTCCTTGAAAGAATCCTACAAAATCACCCTAAAAAACTCACCTCATAGTTTGCTTGTCAACCTTGTTGATAAACAAACATCAAGCTCCAAGTCAAGGATCGAGGCGAAGCTCTATCCGTGTCAAGAGTCGATTCTAAACTTGAGTCGAAACTCTGCCCAAATCACCTCACACAAGGTAACCCCTAAATTCCCTTCTAATTGATTGTTAGAGTGGTATAAGTCCATAGAATCTAGGATCGGCCTAGAGCCTCTCCGATTCATGGAGACGGTCTCGAAGCAATCGATCCTACATTCCGTTTAACCCCGTTAAATGGACCTTTGTTTACAATATTTAAAATCGTTTTTCCTCTTCTTTTGAAAACCTCTCTTTTCTTTAGCAAGACCGATCTCCGGATTGGGTGAAATGGATGCTCCTTGACCTACCCATTTCATAACCTAAGCCTCGAACCCAAATCTCTTTCAAAATGGTTTTCCTATTTTCTCCAATCGAATAATATAGGTGGCGACTCAAGACGAAAAAGGATAAAAACGCCCTCTTTTTTCTCACAACGCTACAGTGGCGACTCTGCTGGGGACTCAAAATTAAGAGGCTTAAACTTGCGTCAAAATTTAAAGAGAGGTTTTCAAAAAAAATTGGTAAATTCGAATTTGTTGCTCTCAGATGAGGCATATCTCGCGGCGAGGTATCATATCTCGCGCGAGATATTGCTTCGGCAATCTGGTTGTTTTCTGGTTTCTCCCGTTTGTCTCATAGTCCAAGACGAGAGCCGAACATGCAAGGGGGATCCCAGCATTCATTATCTGCAGAGTTCCCGCATCTTAAGGCCTCCCTTAAGGTGTAGAACTCGAACCTTCGTTTCCTTTAAATAATTGATTATTATTTATAAACTGCGTGCGATTGGGTTTTATTTAATTAAAGTCCGGTCCATTGGGGACTCGGGAGTTGTAAATTGAATTATTTATCTCTCTTCCTCTCTCTTTATGTGGAACTACGATGGCCTGAGTCTTCCTAATTTGGGAGAAACGTAGGCAACCACTTGGTGCGGCCACTATCTGTTTTCCATTTGATTTTTCAAAAAAAAAACCTCTCTATTTTACTCTATCACCTAGATTGACTCTCACACACGCGCACTCATATTATAATTGTCATTGCACTGCATACCCTCTATAAACCCGGGACCCACACTAAGGACGGATGACGGTAACCACCTAGTCGCCGGTCTCTCCGAAGTTGGACAATCCCACTCCGCGTATTCAATTCACTTAGATTGTCATATCGCGGGGAGCCTAGCCTTCCATCCCTGCATCGCCACATTCTCATGTAGATTGACCTTTTTAGGATCACTCTATGACCGGTCGGTTTTGACTCGGTGATCTTTTCTTGTTTTTGACCAAAACAAAGCAATGCAAAATTGACAATAAAGAAGGATTCGGAAAAGTCCCTTCGGAAAAAGTCCCTTCGGAATGACCCTTTCGGATGTCCCTTTGAAAAAAATACATATATGTATAATCCTTCGAAAAACGATCTTACATGGCTTTGTTTTACAAAAATCGGATTGATTGCTTAGTCGTTAGGTTCTGATAAAGGCCTTAGAAACCCCTCAAAACGGACTTTCCGTTCCGACCAAAAATTAGGTCTAAATAAAAATCGACTTTCCGTGTGGTTATCTCGCGCGGGACAACATATCTCGCGCGGGATAATGCTTCTGTTTGCTGAATTTGAGCCTGAGCCGTTTGAGCCTGCTTCCGACTCGTTGGGGCTAGATCCTGATATCTGCATCTCTTCTGTCAGTTTTTCGAAGCTACTCAACTTCAAGACTCCCAACACAATGTCTACCGGAAAGCACGTCATGACCAAGGAATGCCTTGAACAACACACTTTGCAAGACTTGACCAAGGCCCTTGTCGCTGAAATGGAGTATGTTGAGGGTTGGAGAGAAGCCTTTGATTTGCCTTCTACCCGCATTGCTAGGGATTTCCGAAAGATGGAGAGTGACTCCGACAGTGGGCGATCGTCCGTGCAAGAGGAGCTAAGTGACATCAAAACCCAACTTGCCAAAGCCCTGCAGCAAATTAACGACAATGACTCGTGGCATCACATGGAAGAATCCATCCAAGCTGAAAAGACAAAGATGCTGATTGAAGAGCTTGAGGAAGTCAAGAGTGAACTCGAGACCATGACCCAAAAGTGCATCAACCTTGAAGCCCACATTGAAGATGACATTGATGAGAGGGTCAAGTTTTTCCTCAATACTCTCTACCGTGACCTCAAAGAGCAAATGGAGGAAGAATACCAGTCTCGCCACAACGTCTTCGTGCAACACTATGAGAACCACATTCGAGACTGTAAGTACCCCAATCTGGATCACACCCTTTCAAACACACGGGAAGCACCGCAGACTCATCAACGCAGTCTCGACGACCCCTCTCACTCAAAACCCTCTCTAAACCCCCAGCCAAACCAAGGGAGGAGCCTTCCTGGGATAAAAAGGGACAAAAGGACCTTTCGGGAATTTTCAGGAAATTGGAAAAGCAATAATGGTCCGTACGGACCTCTTTGCTTTAATAATTACTGAATCTTCTTAAAGTCCACAATATTCCCTCAAATCCCGGGGAAAATGATTACCCTCTTGCTTAGTTGGTCCGTACGGACCTCTTTGCATGCAAGATGGTCCGTACGGACCTTATTGCTCAGGGGACATCATGATTTCAGAATATTCACCATCATCACATATTCCCTCAAATCGAGGAAAACCAAAATTCTGGATAACCAAGAAGGTCCGTACGGACCTTCTTGCACCTAATCTGGCACTATAAATAGAGGGCTCCCCCTCCTCATTTTCACACACCTCCCACTTCTCTCTTCCTCCCTAGGCCTTCTGGCTTCCCCTCTAAGTCCTTCCGAGGCATTCCCGGCCCCTTTCGGATCCTTCCGAGGCCTTCCGAGCCCCCTTGTGGTGCTCCGAAGCCTCCCCGAGCGCTCTCGCGACGCTCCCGCGCTGCCCCGAGGCACTCTCGAGGTACTCTGAGGCCCCTCGTGGTACTCCGAGGCCTTGCCTGGTATTTCCACGGTGTTCCGGCTCTTTCCGAGTCAAACCGACGATCCTAAACCACGCCGAAACTCTGCCCGAGTGACTCCTGCCATCTCAACGCACGCCGAACCTCTGCCCGAGTGATCCCGACGATCCCTACGCACGCCGAACCTCTGCCCGAACGCAGCCTGCAACCTCAACTCACGCCGAAACTCTGTCCGCAGACAACCGGCATCTCCCGAAGCAATCCCGATCCGTACCGGAACGCTACTCCGACCTCAAACACTATTCCTCAGCGGAAGACAGACACGAACCAACATTGGTAAGGCTTCCTTCCTACACTATTTCAATACATTTCCATACATAGCATACAATGTAGACATCCGATACAGCATGCATTTTTAAAAGCACACACACACACACAACATTTAAAGGATATTAGGGGTATCCGAAAGACTCATTTTACGAGGCGACTCGGGTGAGCTCTAATATTCTAATATTCTCTTCCCGAGGAGTCATCTGACCTCCGAACTCAAAATCTCATCACACAAAAACAGTTTAAAATTATCTTTAAACTGATGCCCTTTTTCAATGTTTTGGGCTTAATAAAAACGGCGTGGCGACTCTACAAATGCGAAAACAAACGGCGAGACCAACCCGCTCCAACGCGAATGATGCCAGATGCCGGGGCGCGAGCCTCTCGGATCCGGGCTATTTCAGTTGGCGACTCCGCTGGGGACATTTTGTTTTAAAAACTTTTAAACAAAACAAAAGATTTTTAAAACGATGATGAGGGTCAAACTTTCATTTTACCCCTTCCTTTAACTGTTGTGTGTGTGTGCACGTGCTTTACTTTTTATTTTACAAAAAAAAATAAAAATACAAAAAAATGCATCAATATACATCTGTGCATACATTTAAAATTCTTCAAAAACTTCTGTTTTACTCAGAAAAAGAATTTTAGAGACCGCACACTACGCGCACTGCTGCCTCGGTTACACCGCACGCTACGCGCACCGGCCGCGCCTCGGATACACCGCACACTACAACCCTCAACCCGGAGTGGTCTCGCTTGCAGTCTGTTTGGTCTTCCTAGGCCTCTTGGACGCGCACGGATCATTCCAAACATCCCATCCTAGCCAAGCGTCAACCCCGCACGTTTGAGTCTTGAGTCACACTCTGTCCGCACTCGGTTGGTTTTTACCCGGTCAGGTGTCATACAGCCTGGATACATATACCATGTCGGCCATTTTCTGAGTCAAGGCTCGGAACTCAAGATCCCTTGCGCAAGAAAAGCGATGAAAGGTCATGCTAAAATCTTGACCTGATCTTGATTTCCGAAGCTACACCCATACGATGTTCCGTCCCGGATATACATCCATGCTCACATGACACCATGTCATCACGCCTTTGATACGTCAGCTATGACAATATGACCCAGCTAACGCCCAACGTCACAGATCCCTTGCGCAAGCAAGGTAAAGAGAGGTCATGCCGAACTTTTGACGTGATCTTGACTAAGTGGCCGGCTCGGTTCACTATTCACATGGCTAACGCATTAAAACGAACATGACAGGCTCGGTCCTTAGGTTCGATTTTTCTTTTAGGCCGGTGGAAATCGCTTGCCCTATAGGACCCTCGCCCGGGCCGTCCACCCCGGGAAGTCGAAATACAGTGCAAAACGAGGGGCTTATAGCCGCACAGATGGTATCCACTGACCCAGGATCTAGCATAGTTGCGAAAAAGAAGAGCAATCTTTTCCAACCTACCTAGGACTCTGAGAAAACACGTTTTAAGTAAATTAAAACAACAAAAAAAATCATCAATAAAAGAAACGGAAACCGCATGCCACGTGAGCTTTCCCCCTTTTAGCCCGTTAGGCCATTCCTGTGTCTAAACCTTGCCCGTCACCCCCTCCAGCTAACAGAGAGTGGTCGAGAGTACCCGGGAACCCGTCTCCCAGTGTCAAAACAAAGAAGGTCCTACCTCCTTCCCAAACTCTGTCACCCGGACAGTTCGTCAATTCCCCATGGCCAAGTCAGTGGATAACACCGATGAGAACGGGACCTTACCCCCAAGAAATTTCCCAACATTGGAAGAAGTTTGGCAGGTCCTCATGGCTATTGAGAAACGTCAAGGTGAGCAACAAGCCTGGATCGAAGGTGCCATGCACCACTTCGGAACATTAGCCACCCAACTACCTGGGGCTTCCCAAGTCATAACTGCTCCTACAGCCTCTAACATCTCTCATTGTCTCCCAGAAGTCAACCTGTTACCCTCGTACGAGCCATGCAATTATGACGTAAGGCCACAAGACCTTCCAGAGGAAAGCCTGCCCATCCAGCCTCCTGAGGTCCCGGTACCACCGCCGAACAACGAACACATCTGGTGGGACGTCTGCGATTGCAGTGCTTGTCTGGAAATGGAATTCCAGGATGCAATGAACGAGGGCCGTCCTCGAAGAAAGAAGAAGCCCTCTTCTCAACAAAAACTGAAAAAGAGGTATGAATCCGGTGATCCCACAGTCGGAACCCTTGGAGAACCCTCAGGAAAGTTTGACTACTATGTCATCTACTCCAGCAAGCCTAGCTCTGCACAAGGCCATAGCAATGTCTGCTCCATGATCAGCTGGGACGAGCTTCGCACCGCTACCGAGGGCCCGAAGGTCCAGATACCTCAACCCCTGTCTTGGGAAGATCTCAAAGCTACTGTCGATATCTCCACAAAAGCTATGACGGTGAACGAATTGAAATGCGCAGTCTGGCCCTACGCCAACCAAGGTCCTCCCATTACAGAGATAGGAGAGGCAAGCAAAGCAGTACAACCAGAGGTGAATGTCCTGACACGTTCCGGTCAAATCCCAGTGAATCCTCCACGGGCAGACAAAAGACCAGCCATACCTGAGCCACGAACCGAAAAGGGGCCCTATGCCAAAGAAGCTGAAACCCTGGACCCAAAGGCTGAAGACCCTGTCTTAGCCCAGCTCAAGCGTACTCAGGCTAACATCTCGCTCTGGTCCTTACTCACTTCATCTTACCCGCACAAGCTCAAGTTGGAAGAAAGCCTGGCCCAGACCATGGTTCCCATCACAGTGACACCTGATGAAGCAGTTCAGATGATCGGCAACGTCAATTACAGCAACATCATCACTTTCACAGAGCTCGACCTTCCAAAATTTGGGGCTGACCACAACGAACCCCTCTACATAACAGTTCAACTGGACGAGCGCCGTCTCCCTCGGGTTTTGGTAGATGGGGGATCATCCATGAACGTCCTTCCAGCCAAAATGATGGATTTGCTAGGGATCAAAGCAACTGATCTAAAGCCCTCGACTCAGGCAATCAAGGCATACGACTCAATGTCCCGCCCAGTCTTGGGAATAGCCACTTTGAACTTGTGGTTCGGAAAACAAATGGTCCCGACGGATTTCCAAGTCATCGACATCCTGATCACATTCACTGCCATTTTGGGACGCCCTTGGCTACACCAGATCAATGGGGTGGCATCCACTCTCCATCAGTGCGTAAATTTCGTCCAAGGAACAGATCTTACCATCATCTACGGTGATAGCGTAGTCAACGAAAGGACCGAAACAAACGGCGTCTCGGTCTTAGAAATCAAACCCGACGATGATGGCATGATGCTAACAGGATTCACCATCGAAAGCCCAAAGGCCCAAGTATGCCACATAGACCTGCCTTTGATTTGGGACAAGATCCCTCCCCCGATGAAAATGATGAAGCACATGAACTACATCCCGGGGCTCGGTTTGGGAAAACGCCATCAGGGCACCCAACAGATCATCAATATCAAAGAACAGAATACCCTGCACGGCCTGGGATACTCTCCTACTCCCGAACACATTGCGGAGGACAAGCGAGCTGCACGAAAACGCTCCGCAGATAACAAAAGAGGCTTGCACGCAATCTCCGATCTTCGTCCTTACAGCTTCGACATGACCAAGTACTTCACAAAGAAGGCCGGCAACTTGGAAGAAGATCCGGGAAAGGGAACAAAGCTGATCAGCGCCAAACAAAGCTGGCCGACAACCATGGACAAGCTCCAGCAGAACCTGGCAAGATTCAGAGGCCTCAAGCCAAATCCCGTCCGAAGAGCATTTCTCGACACGCCGCCCCTGCCGGGATCCATGACCACCACTATTCACAACGAATTTTGGTTCGGGAAAACCCCCTCTTTGGCAGAAGAACTCGAAAAACTCTCTGTCAACACTCCTGCCCTCAATAAGCGGGACGAGTCTGCATTCGAGCTAGTAATGCCCAAGACAAAAGCAAAAGACTCCGCAGACGATGCTTGGGACGAGCCACTGCTCCACCTGCTCTTCAAAGAAGAAATCGAGATGCCAGATCTAATCGATTTTGTTTCTGATAACTCTGTGATAGCAATGATCGGGAACGGTGACATAAAGCCCTTCAAGCCCCATCTCCTATCAAGCTCATTGCCACTCAATAACCGGGCCACCTTCTCCCGGACTCACCGGCCAAAGAAAAAGGACATGATCGAACAACTTGGTCTGACCCCTCGAGTCCTAGAGTCTAGTGTCAAAACTCATCCTGAGTCCATTATCTTTGAATTTGAGTCTCTCGAGTCATCTGATGGCCTCACGCCAGAAGATTACGAACTCGTTGCCAATAATGTATTCCCGTATGCTCTTAATGAATGCTTCGATCTTTCCGAGTATCCTCTCATTGCATCTTTAACAACTGATAAATTAACTAACACACAAACAGTTAATAACGATTCACTTGATAAAGAAGCAGACACATTAAACGAACAGTACATTAAGCACATCTTTAAGCATGTTGTCAAACGAGAGAAAACCGGGCCCAAGCTGCCGAGAAGGTTTTAATCACAACGATTTGCAAGATTGCTGAAGAGCCAAAGAGACGCAAGTCCGACGCCATTTCCAGCACAAACCAGATTTTCCAATACCTCAAGAGCGGGGAAACCACCTTCATGAACAAGGAGGACCCACACACAGAAGGGGTCAAAACCAAGAGCATCATGGCCCTAAAACGCCTCGCCTCTCACTTCGTCATCCTCGGGGACATGCTATACAAGAAACGCTACCATGGGCCACTCCTACGCTGCATCAGCCAAGAAGAAGCAAACAAGTTCATGAACAGAAGTCCACAATGGGGCTTGCGGTCCCCACATGAATGCCAGAGCCCTGATGCAAATCATTCTCAGGATGGGCTACTACTGGATCTCCATGGAGGCAGATTGCATCCACTTTGTCCGAAGCTGCGACAAGTGTCAACAGTTCTCCAACCTTAATCATCTGCCGCCCCACGATCTCTACTGCATGACTACACCTTGGCCATTTGCCACTTGGGGAATTGACGTCATCGGGAAAATCGCTCCGCCGGCAAAGAACGGTCACGAGTTCCTCTTAGTCGCCATCGACTACTTCACCAAATGGGTCGAAGCCAAGTCCTACAAGGTACTCACCTCCAAGAAGGTCGCGCATTTCCTCAAGGAAAACATCATCTGCCGATACGGCATCCCAAATGAGGTCATATCAGACAACGGTTCACACTTCGAATGGGAATTCGACAGATCAGCCGGCCGAATTCAAGATCACACGCCACAAATCTTCTCCCTACCGGCCACAAACAAACGGCGCCGTGGAAGCGGCCAAACAAAACCCTCGAACGGATTATCCGAAAATGACCACCCGAGGACGAGATTGGCCCGAGAAACTGCACCTTGCACTTTGGGGCTACCGCACATCGGCCGAATGCGCACGGAGAAACCCCATTTGCCCCGACATACGGGATGGAAGCCGTCCTTCCCATCGAGCTTGAAATTCCCTCACTCCGAGTGCTGCTGGAAAATGACAGCAACGAAGTCGAATGGCTCCGAAGACGACACGACGAATTGGCTCTGCTAGACGAGCGACGACTAAAGGCCAGGGAACACGTCCGAGCCTATCAAAGCAGATGGCTACAGCTTTCGACAAGAAAGTCAAATCCCGAGACATCGTGGAAGGTGACCTTGTACTCAAAGAAAAGCCTCCCACTCGAACCAACCCACTGGGAAAATGGGAACCCACATGGATCGGCCCTTTCGTGGTTCAAAAGATCTTCTCCTGAGGCGCCATGAAGCCGACTGGACCTAGACGGCAATCCCTTCATGAATCCCGGTCAACGGAAGCAAACTTCGCAGATACTTCGCCTAAAGAAGAACAACTGTGCATCTCTTGGCACTCCATGTAGTGTCGAACTACGCAGCACTGAGCCCTCTAGTCCCGGGAACGTAGGCAACCTTAATTGGTCCGGTCTAAAAATACACAAAAAGTCAAAAGTTTGAATGTCAATCAAGACCTCCATCAAGCTACGCACTTTTCAAGAACACGCCCAAGCGGTCACCTTCACCAAGTCAAACGACGGCGGCAACATCAAAGGACATCCGAGGGTCACTCAAGATCAAACGACCGACTCATGTCTCGCTTCCAAGCCAGGGGCTTGTCTTCGCCCTCACGCGCTTCAAAAAAAAAAAAAAGAGCTCGAGCTAGGGCTCACAAAAAAAAAAGAGAGCTCGAGCAAGGGCTCACAAAAAAAAAACAATAAAAAAAAAAACAAAAGAAGCTCAAGCAGAAGCTGCAAAAAGAGGTCAAGAGCCCGACGCCAACAAGAGGCAAGGAAGCTGCGGAAAAGACCGTCAAAACGACTTGTCAAGGGAGCATTCAATCTCTCAGCCAAGCACAAAGCCTAAGCAAAAGGGATTGCCGTCATAGCCTGCATCGCTTCGGGCCCGCAAATGCAATGTAAAAGTCCAAGGACGGACGCCGACAAAGTGCACAACAGAAGCAAAGGCAAACAAGAGATCTTGCGTCTCGACAAAGCTTTAAAAGTAAATCACAAATCACTAACGGTTACAACATTTCTTGATGAGTTCAAGCACGGTCTACTCTCAAGTTCACAACATGCTAAAAGACAGCTTAATACATTTAACTAATAACTAGTACGCCACCCGTGCGTTAAAACGCACGACAAAACGCTTTTTTCATAAATAGGAACCCAACCAAAAAAGTTCATATTGTAATGAACTTTCATGTAATTAAGAAGCATCAGCTCGTGCAAGACTGCTTCTGGAATGCCTCTCTCCAAAGGTTGCATTGTGATTATTCCTTCGGTCAAATCTTTGATAACCATCTTTGTTTTAATTATTATGTCTAAAAAATTAATTTAATTTTAGTTTATTCGATATTATTTAACAATTAATAAATAATAATTTTAGAGTTACATAGAAATATTTAAATTTTTATAAAATTATTGTCAACTTTAATAAATAGCCTATAGAAAATAAAATGTGGTTATATTTACGAATAGGAAGTATAAATTGAAATTTTAATAGAAGTCTAATAACCTCTTTTATTGAAATTGATAATAAAACTGACAAGGGGCAAGTACAATTTAATGCCTTTATTGACTTTATGTATCCTTCTTTTAGACTGATGAGACAGATGAGTGATATTGACTGTAGTGTAGTGATGAAGTAACAACTAAATTTGAAAAAAAAATAAAAAAATAGGTAACAACTAAATTTGGAAAAAAAAATAGGTAACCACTTCCTCTAGCTATCTGCCAGAGAAAATGGTGTCTTTAATGATGTTTCACACAAAATTTTAAACATTTTCATTCATATTGTGAAAATATAGAGAAAGAGTGATTCAAGCGTCGCCCAGAGTCAAAATACACCATTGTGTGCTAAGCAATTGAGAAATTCAAGAAGGCTCTGAACTCCCTAATCAGTTAATTGTAACACCATAAGAGTGAAGCAAACAGCTCACTAAACTTAATTTAGTTTCGCGATTCCACAAACACGGCAGTTGTTCTTGCAGGCACTGTGAACTGCCCTGACAATGTGTCATAACTCGAGTTTTTGACAATATCATCAGTTGACTTCATCTGCAAAGTCAAAATACAAGTAAAGCTCATTAGTCTCCACTGCAATGCTCATTAGTCTCCACTGCAAAGTCATAAACATAAAGATTTCTGGCAATGGCGTTCCAAAACTATGACTTCAATGTACAAATTTACAAGAAGTATTAGGAATCTTGCATTTGCTTGTAACCAGAACTTGGTTAACGCAAAATTATATGGTTTTGATTCCTTATGGGTGGCATCAGATGAGGTTAACCATGAACAGTCATGTCATTTATAAAGCAGTACATAATTCAGTGAGTTGACACACTCGACCAATTCCTAGAGTGACAAAGATGAGAAAATGGCCCTTCTATACAACCTCCCTGAAGTAGATTCTCTAACAATCCTTTATTATCGCAGCCAATAGAAAGATAGGGTGAAAAAAGATTTGTATGTATTTATACAGGTGAATAACATTCCCTCCGTTCCATAATATGAATATTAATTCTACTGTACTTGCCAACTGCGAGGATGATTTCCATTAATTAAGGCTAATGTCAAGTGGAGAGGAACTAATTTACTCTCTCCGTTCCATAAAGATAGTCCCATTTTTTTTTAGATATTTGATTGAACTTTTACCAATAATTTTAAGCTAATAATGCAAATCTAAAAATTGTTATTGGAATTAACATAAAATTATTGATCAACGTTCAATCAAAAATATCTAAAACAAAGTGGGATACCATTCATGGGAGGGTTGTTCCCATCTAACACAAGGTAGCAGAAGAAAGTTTCAGTACAGAAAGAGGTCCTGAACCACTAAGAAAACTATTAACAGGGAAATTCACTCACCAAAGACTACTTTTGCAACCCAAATATTTTGCAGTCGAAAATACCTTCTCTATCTCTTTTTTTCCTTCGTATTCTTCGACAAAAAAAGTAAAAAATAAAAAGTTCAGTAGAGTTGCTGCCCAGTATTGGGGCCATAGCTGGATAGATATAACTGTTGCATCGGCCATCTCGCTCTTACTGTGATGATCCAAGCACTAAGAATTGCTATATTGCGACGACGTTTGAGATGCAGCAAGGAAAATGGCACCAGCTCCAGACCCTCCATGAGAATGCTCACAAACACCTAATGAGTCCCCTGGCAAATGGGAATGTCAAGCTACCCGAACCGGACTGAATCAATTTCGCCAAGAATCAATACTTATAAGAGCAACTCATCTTGATAAGCTCAATAAACACCGGCAAAGCCACCCTTTGGTGCAGGGGTTACTTAACCCTCTTTGATTTTGGGACAATAATAATTTAGTAACTTCACGTTTAGAAAAAAATGACTTCTATATAACTAAAAAAGAATCTAATCGCATAAAATAAAAAGAAATTACCTCATAACCGTTAGCAACAAAACCACCCTGCAACTTGGTTTGCTGCAGTAGGTAGTCTTCATTGGATCTCAAATTTGACTCTAGAGTTGACTTCTCATTCTCACTGTGCTGCACATGCATCGAAGCCCCGCCATTTGATCTCTCAAATCTGTTTCGGTTTTCCCTCAACATCCTTAGAGCAGATCTTGCCTGAGTTGGAATTGTAACTGCAAAATCATAGAAATATTATTGAGAATACACTTCATGAAGATTTTGGAGGACCTTAAATCTACCCAATGACATGGCTCTGTTAAGTCAATAAAGAAAAACACAATCATAGTCAAATTCAAATAAAATTATTCAAACTGTAACACTATCAACAATATTTATGAGAATTGGCTTCAATAAGATTTTGGATTACAAATAGAACCCATATTAAAAAAAAAAACCTCAATCAACAGTAAATACTACAAAACGAACCACACAAATTTATCAATATTGAATCATAATCACACATGAGCATAATCAAAAATCAAATATTTTGAACTAATAATAACAAATTTAACATAAATTTCTTAAAGATGCCCAAATATGAGACCATAAATCCAATTGAACATAACCCAAATCCATGACTAAATATGAAAATTGTTCAAAAATTAAAGATCATCTTAAAACAGAACTGGGTAAGCAATTCAGTACTTAAGCGGGATCACTTGATTAGCCTACCAAAAAGTTTACCTTTATAGCGCTTAAGAATTTAGATGTGCCACTCTGCACAATAGTTTCAAGACAGTCTATGAGCTCCTGTTTAGTCATTCCAATACCAGTATCTCTGCAAAATGGGAAAAAAGTTTCACACAATCCTACCACTCAGCAAGCAGTAAGTTCTCAAACGTGATTGTGATGGTCCCACTATCCGGATCAGGTTTAATGCGAATCTCTAGCTCAGTACCATCTCCAAGTACAGACGGATCCGTGACACTTAAAAATCTCAGCATGTCAAGAGCATCACTTTCATTACTGGATCAAAAGAAGAAATAGGGTTAATGTATCATTGAAATAGCGATCCAATTTCCTAGATGAGCATATGCATACATGAGGCCATACATATATAACATGGAAATACAAGAAAGGATGCCTAATTATTTATATACACAACTGACCAGGCGTGTAACTTAATGTGTAACATTAAAAGGAATCCGCACAACTATATGTCACATTCAACCATAAAACAAAAACACTTTTACTCTAGTTCTATCAAACCAGGAGTTAGACATAGCATGACTAAGCAATCCCCAATATCAAACAGACCCTCTCATGCAGGTTATGGAAGCACATCAGGCGAATTAAAGTGTCACTTAGCATTTTATATGCAGTTAAAGATTTCCAAAACTTCCTTTTACTTGCACGATGATAAGTACTTGCAAAAGAAAAAGTTTCCTGTGAGTTTGCTTGGGTTTGCATAGTTTACAGTTACACAAAACAGTTCCATGAATAAAATTCACTTAAAAACATATCTTGATCACTTATGTTTTTGATATGCTGCTTAAGATTGCCAAAAATATCCTTAACCTTGAAATTGTCAATGGCTTCACTGGAAAGAGATGTTACCGTAGATGTTACCCAACACCTTGGTTAACACACTGACGGACAGCACACACACACCAAAATAAATAGTTTATAAAAACTTTGTGCAGCGGAAATAAATAACACAAGATATAATTTTCTCAAGTTATATAAATATATAACTTGAGTGTGCCTAGATGGCGAAGACTTTATAATCAATATAGAAAAATTACAAAGTCGAAAGTTCCCTATTGCTAATACAATGATAATGCTCTATGGAACTAAATGAGACAAAGAACGAATCCTATCCTTAGCCAACACTCTCTTAAACACTCAGTGTTTAAGCGAGAATCACAAGGGAGGAAGGATATGCGAACCAAAGAACTTTGTCTCTCTTGTGCTATGGTGTGTGTGTTTGATATTTGGCATACTTCAAATGAAACACACCTAGCCTATTTATATCCTTCCAATGCCTTGGAGGCTACTCCAAAATAACAGCCTTGGACCTTCAGATCGTGTGTGAGGAGTGGAGAGATTTCTTGGCTTGAATTCCTCATCATTCGCCAACTTCCCTAGAAAGTAGCAACCGAATTCTTGAAGCCCAAGTCCATGCTTTATCACCTTGTACTCTCTTGCTTTCTTTGTATTGTACACTTCAAATAATCAGCAACAACTCCATGACTTGGTCTTCCCACGTTTTTATTCCTTCTTCAATTAAAATGGACCAAGCAATAGTTACACGTAAATCTCCTATTTACGTGTAACTCTTCCAACAACTTCTTCCTTGATTTTAGCATTTAATCCAACCATATATTAACCTGAAATATGGACCAAAAACACATATATCTTGCAAATAATATTAGACATTAGGATATAAAATAATATGGAAAGAATTATTAAATTACAAATCATTACAGTCCGGGTAACACCCAATCAGCAATGATAGCACCCGTGGTAACACCCACAGTCTGCATTAACAATCTCCCCCATAATTTATAATTTCTTTCCAAACTCTAAAGTGCTGATCCCTGCAAGATATTGTTAGCCATCCAGAGCAACTTCATAGTTATCAACTCCCCCATAATCAAGGCATTAACAACTACAATGATTTATCACAAAAATACTAGTTATCAAAACATATTTTCCAAAATAAGTTTTCCAACTAACTAGCAACCTAAAGTACCAAAGATAAATCAAAGTTACTAAGCTATTCCATGTTCAAAACAACCCTAAAAGTTTAAGTACCATAAGCAAATAAAACAAACCACCAAAGTATTTTAAAAACATGTTCCAAAAAAAAAAAAACATAAAAGTAAATTGTTTGTTTTTCAACCACCAAAAAATATCATAACCATAAGAGTGGCAACATAAACCTTCGTGCAAATGTTTGCAATCACTCTTCTCGCTCATCATCGCCTTCTTCTTCTTCCTCCCGTTCATCCCCTTCTTCATCTCCAAGATCTAAGTCGCACCATCGCAACATCTCGCAATGGACCACCGGCATCTCCAACACCACCACCACTAGGACCACTCCATCAGCACTATCCACTCCCCGCTTTGGGAAGAAACCCGCCGGATGAATTCATCGCAATGTCCTTGAGCTTAGTCCAACCTTGCACAATCTCGGCAATTGTAGCAGCTTGTTTGTGGAGAAACGCCAAAACCGTGGTCTTTGGTATTGTTGGTGAAGCATTCCCAACAAATTGTAAACATTAGCAAGAACATGTGCCGCATCTCGTACTCGAAAAACTTGGAGATTTCGGAGTAACATTTGGGATAACAGATTGAGTAACACCCTTAGCGTAAATCGCATCACTTGACCCAAATTCATTTATCTTTGACCAAGGAAGATCACCAGTGTATCTCACACTCTTGGTATTCTTCTTAGTCAGCTGGGAGTCTATAGCATAGAGATCAAGACTGGGAGTGTACTCATCCGACTCTTCAATGGGCAATTTTTGAGATTTCAAAATTTGGAAGATTAAAGAAGGGTAAGGAAACATTGTTATGTCTTTTCTTCTACCCCACGAAGCCAAATGTTTGAAGATCAATCTACCCAAGTTCACTCTTCGATTCTTTCCTAACTTATACAAGATTTCACTTGTTGCAATGTGACATATTGCTCATTAGAAGTAGGAACCCAATTAAATATGCAAAGCTTGTGAAGCACGGCAAAGAGTGAAGTGAGACGGGAAGCAAGAAAATGAACTTTGGTTTTGGGATTAGGATTGGAGGGCCATTCATGCACGACATCATGAGAAATAAACCTAGCAATTTCATCCTTATGAACAATAGGACCATCATCATCCAAATTTGGGAGTCCTAAAGTCTTGTTGATCAAAGAAGGAGTAATAGAAAAAATTTTGTTCCTTAAAAACACCTTTCCAAATTGATCGGACTTTTCATTATCTAGGTTGGCATGAAGATTGGCATAGAAATTTTTGACAATAGCTTCAACAAATTTCGAAGGATGCAAGTTAGCTTTCAAAAAATTTCTATCCTCCAAGAACTGAAAAACACCATGCTTTTTGAAATCAACCTCATCAATGTGCTTTTCCTTGAGAATTTTCGTGTCACTATGCCTTAACCAAAACTCCATATTTTCTTTTCGATAAAACTCCAATGAGAAGTAAGGTTTTGGAAAAGCAAGATTCACATCATCAAACTCTTTCTCAAGAAAATCGGTGGACTCGTAATAGGCAAACTCACCGATAGAAGACTTCGAAGCTTTAGAAACGAGAGGATGTTACCTTGGGTGTTGCGGATTTGGGTAACATCTTTGACAATGCTGACCCCACTTGCTTTTGCCTTTAATGTTTCTTTTCACAACTTCATATAAGGGCTCTTCTTCCTCAATCTCCCAATCTCCAAAAGTCTCAACAGAATGGCTCTTCTCAAAGACGGCATGGAAGTCTTCATCTCGAAACATGAGCCGAGGAGAGACCAAGTGAAGACTCCTCAAAACCTCAACAGATCGGAGGATGTGTTGGATTTTGAAGTCCCTTTGGTCCTCATTGCAGTGAGCCTACTTGAGCTCCTCTTTTTGACGGAGTTGAGCCGAGGGTTTAAGAGCAATGGCTTTTCTTTTTGGCTTTTTGGTTGATGGAACGGGTGGAAGAGGTGGTAAGGTCACAATGGGCAAGGGTTGCGCCATTGTTGTCACCAATGGAGGATCATCCACCGACATTGTCATTGCCGGAGACACATTGAGAGGGGTGGTCGAAGTGTCCATTTGGCTTGGACCACTTGAGCCAACACCCGGAGAGACCTCCAAAGGGGCGGATTGCTTTTTGGAAGGGGTTGCCATGGTTAGGGTTTAGGAAGGATTTGGAATTTTGGAAGGTTTTGATTTTGGAAGGTTTGAGAAGAGAGAGACGGTGACGGAGGGATTGTATATACCGTGTAGAGAGAGAAGGGGTTAGGCGGTTAGAGAGAGAGGAGAGAAATTAGGAATTTAAATTAGGATAAGCAATTAAATTGATATGACATATCCCACTCCCTATTTTCACTCAATTAATAACTATCCTCCCCCTATTTCCTAGCCACACAAAGATAATTAAAATTAAAATTTACTCCCCCTATTTTCTAGGCAACAAGAAAAATCAAATACAAAACTCTTCCCACACAAATTAAACATCCGGCCATTATTTTGAAAATATTTTTTTTTTTTTTAATTTTTAATTTTCAGATTTTTTTTTTTTTTTTTAATTTTTTAAATATATAAAACGAAAATAAAGATAAACATACCAAATATACTAAGTCCATATGGTTTTTGAAAATCAAATCCCTAAATTTTAGGACTTAGTTATTTGAGTAGTTTACTAAAGATAAACTAGGTTTGTTAAAGACTTTTTCAAACTTTTAAAACTCTTTAAACAATAAAAAGACTTTCAAAGTTAAAAAATTTAAATAACAAACCGAAAATAAAGAAGTAAAAAAATAATATAGCACATACAAATATGTTAATGGCAATGATGGTAACATCTAGTATAACACATAAGATAAAAATCCCTTGATAAATATATTCAGTTTCAAACACTTGAGGCATAATAAGCTTAGCCATTTTCAAGCATTTCAGGCATAACAAGCTGAGCATTTTTCATGCACTTTAGGCATTATAGGCCTATATATATATTTTTAAGTACATTGCTTGTTACTCACGTATCAATACACTTCTTTAAACAAGAAAGCATCGTAGTAACGAGCTCCGTGCTTCGAGTTTTATTTCAAGTGTAAAGACCAAGTGATCTATGCCTTTCAAGTAGGGTACACTGTAGTAGCGAACTCCATGTCCCTAATACTTAGCATAAATCACTTCATACATTCTCATTGGCAAGAGTACATCGTTGCAACGAACACCGTGCCCCGAGCTCGAGAGAATAGTATGGATAAAATGCCTTTGCCTTTTATTTATCAAAAAATATTAGTGACTTTGTCACTTTAAGCATATGAAGGGAGTTTTATCAAGTGTGTTATTCAGGGTGCTATCCTACCATAACAAAAAGGTCAGCATGTGCAGCTGTGAGAACTCTCATAGCTCAGAGAACTATGGGAACCCTCAGAGAGAATAAAACCAAACAAGCAAAAAATATGCACTAGTATACATGTGTTACTCCAGGTGTTATCAGCACTCATGGTAACACTTTACTACAGAGGACAATTTTTAGAGAATGCAAAGACCAAGAGATCTCTTTAGACTAGAGAATCTATTATGGTCTAAGGGTTTTGTGAAAATATCAGCAAGTTGACACTTTGTATCAATATGCTCTATATTTATTATCTTTTTATCTACCATATCTCTTAAAAAATGATGACGGATGTCAATATGTTTGGTACGGGAGTGTTGTACAGGATTTTTGGAAATATTAATAGCACTCAAATTATCACAGTATAAGGTCAAAATATTACTATCAAGACCATAATCATCAAGCATGTGTTTTAACCAAATTAGTTGTGAACAACAACTACCAAAGCTACATATTCTCGATTCACTGTGGATAATGAAACACAATTTTGTTTTCTACTATACCATGATACTAAATTATTTCCCAAGTAAAAACATCCCCCACTTGTACTTTTCCTATCATCCATATCCCCGCCCAATCCGAGTCACTAAAGCCTACTAAATTAGTATTAGTATCTTTACTATACCAAATCCCTAAATCACTAGTTCCGAAACATATTTAATGATCTTTTCACAGTAATTTAGGTGAGACACTTTAGGATTGGATTGATATCTAGCACATACACACACACTGTACATCAAATCAGACGACTAGAAGTAAGGTAAAGGAGACTACCAATCATGGAACGATATAGGGTTGGATCAACATCTTCTCCCACTTGATCTTTTCCAATCTTGAGAGAAGTGCCCATAGGAATTTTTGAGCTCTTCGAACCTTCCAACCCAAACTTCTTCACCAGGTTCCTTGCATATTTGCTTTGGGAGATGAAAATCCCTTCACTTGATTGCTTAACCCGCATGCCTAGAAAGAAGTTAAGTTCCCCCATCATGCTCATTTCAAATGTTGATGTCATAGCCTCTACAAAATCATTTAAACAAGTTTTTGATGTAGAGCCATATACTATGTCATCAACATAGATTTGAACCACGACAAGTTCTTTTCCATGTTTAAGAATGAATAAAGTCCTATCTGCTTCTCCTCTAGTAAAACCATATTCTAGTAAAAAACTAGTTAACCTACCATACCATGCACGTGGAGCTTGCTTCAACCCATAAAGAGCTTTATCAAGTCTATACACATGGTCTGGTTGAAATGGATCTTCAAAGCCTTTTGGTTGTTCAACAAAAACTTCCTCATCTAAGTATCCATTTAAAAAGGCTGCTTTGACGTCCATTTGAAACAATGTGATTTTAAGAAAACACGCAATGGCTAATAAAAGTCTTATTGACTCAATTCTCGCCACAAAGTGCAAAGGTCTCGTCATAGTCAATACCTTCCACTTGTGTATAGCCTTGAGCCACAAGACGAGCCTTGTTCCTAACAATGTTTCCATACTCATCGGTCTTATTTTTGAAAATCCATTTTGTCCCAATAACATTAGTATTTGAGGGACGGGGTACTAAAAACCAAACATTGTTACGAGCAAATTGATCAAGTTCATCTTGCATTGCTTGAATCCAAAAATTATCTTTTAAAGCTTCAATCACATTTTTAGGTTCTACAGATGAAGTAAAACAAGAGTATGTTACCTTTGAGTATGTGGTGGACATGCACACATACCTTACCATGTCACGGTCACTAATGGAATTCATACGTCTTGTTTGTACACCCTCATTCACCTCCCCATTACTTGGGTTGTAGGATGATTCCTACCGATTCTAGGTGGAGGATCTCTTCTCACATTCTCGTGAACCCCTGTTTCAACTCCTTCTTGATCTTCATTTGCTGGATCGGAATCGATGCTATCCGAGGTGTTATCTCATCAATGGTAACACCCGCTTCGGTTTCGTGTTACTATCGTTGTTAGCACTCGTGGTAATACCCGTGGTAACACCTTCTCGGATCGACTTCTTCCAATGTGCAGCTTCCAAGGGTGTCTCTTGAACATTTTCTCCCGTAATACTTGAGTGATCATCAAAAACAATATTCATGGATTCTTGGATGGTTTTTAGCCTTAGATTAAATACCCTATATGCACGACTATTTGAAGCATAACCAAGAAAAATGGCCTTATCACTCTTAGAGTCCAATTTTGCTAAGTAGTCCCGATCATTGAGAATGTAACACACACAACCAAAGACATGAAAATAATGAACTTTTGGTTTTCTACCATTCAAAAATTTCGTATGGAGTCATGGTTGTGCCGGGTCTTAGAAAACTCTATTGGTCGTGTGACAAGCCGTATTTAGTGCCTCTCGCCCAAAATCTTTTCGAAATTCTTTTGAAAATAACATCACACGAGTCATTTCAAGTAAAGTCCTATTCTTCCTTTCAGCTACCCCATTTTGTTGAGGTGTTTTTGGGGCTGAAAATTCATGGTGAATACCTTTTCTTTCACAAAAATTTGAAAAAGAAACATTCTCAAATTCCCTCCCATGATCGGACCTAATTCGAAAAATTGAAGCACAAAACATGTTTTTGATCTTAGAGTGCAAGATTTTGAACTTTTCAAAAGTCTCAGATTTTTCCCTTAAAAAATAAACCCATGTAAATCGTGAAAATCATCAACAATGACATAAGTATATTTCTTGCCCCCAAAACTTTCTATCTCAAGTGGACCCATTAGATCCATATGCAAAGAGTTGAAAACAATGTGTAGTACCAGTGTGTTGCTCATTGTGTTGGGCAGACCATGGGTAACACGAGTTTGTTTCCCTTTGAGACAATTCTCACAAACAATTTTTTGTTTAAGATCAAGACTAGGAATGCCTTGGACAAAGATCTAGATTAACAATCTTTTCTATGTTACGAAAGTGAACATGTCCCAACTTTTGATGCCACAATGTAGTGTTATCAAGTTTTGCCCAATGGCATACTTGCTTGTCTTCAACAAGATAACAATTATCACTAGATCTTGTACCGTCATTACACAATTGTTAATCTTGTCATACACTTCACAAGTATCTTTATTAACTTTCACCTCTAAGTTGTCATCACAAAGTTGACTAATACTACTTAAATTAGTTACAAGTCCATCAACATGTAAGACATTCTTTAAGGTTGGAAATCCGACACATTTAGTGTCCCTCTCCCAATGATATTACTCTTGCTCCCACCACCATATGTTACACTACCCCCATGAATTGTTTCATAATCTTTTAAAAACAATTTTGTTCCTGTCATATGACGTGAACACCCACTATCAAAGTACCAAGAACCTTCAATATTTGTTTTTAAAGCAGTGTACACAACATCACATTTCAGATTAGCTTTTGGTTTCCACACCTTTTTTGAATTTTTACCATTTCGACCGGGTGTGTTATCCTCGTGTCCGGGCAACACCTCGGTGTAACACCAAGGACTGGATGCTTTTTTCGAAACAATATGGCATTTATTTTTAAAATGTCCAGTGTGTGTGACAAAGTATTGACACACCTTCCCTTTGTCACATGGTTCTTTTGAAGAAGAATCTTTGTCAAAAAACCGCTCCTTAACAAAACAATTCTTATTATCATTCACAGACAAAGTAGAAAGAATACTATTCAAAGATTCTTGAAAACCAATACACGCTTCCGAGAGGTGTACTCAAGTTCAAGATCTCATCCAATTTGGTAGATCCAAAGTGTTGAGCTTCTTCAAGGTGGTTTCGGCTAGAGTCAAATTGCCCTTGACTCTTTCAAGCTCGATTTCTCTCTTTGTTGCTTGAACCTCCATATGAGTCACATAGGCCTGGAGTCCTTCATTCTTCTTGGTTAAGGACTTAACCAAATTGTTCTCTTTCTTCCATTCCACGAGCAATGCCTCGTAAAGGTCTTTTAATCCGGAAATGAGGTCATCTTTGCTCGCTCATCCTCTTGTGTACTTCCCGTATCGGGGTTAGAAGAGCTAACAAAACAAACAAAGCATTATTATCACATAATTCATCATACTGTCGGGTGTGATCACGTATGTTATCTCGATCGGATAACACCTTGGGTAACACTGTCCCTTTTCCGTGTTACTTACCGTGACAAACATGGTTGTTTGATCGTATTCTACCTCCCGAGATGGTCCTTCATCCTCATCATCACCGAGAGAAACCCATAGGTTCTTTCCTCTTTTCCTTAGAGTATTTGCACACTCATTGGAATAGTGACCCCAACCCGAGCAAGCATGACATTGAATGGATTCAATGTGCTTTGGATCAGACCTTAACCGATCCGATGATGCTCTTCTTGGGTTCGACTTTGGGTTAGATGGGAAAGTCCTTTTGGCATCGAATCATAGACCTTGGTTTGCTTCTCCTTTGCTTTCACCGCATTTTTTCATTGTTATACTTTCTAACCATAGAATTGTATTTTCTAGCAAGTAAAGCAACACTAGCATTCTCATCAATTTCTTCAAAAACCTCATCTTCGTTTTCTTCCAAAGAACTCGAGGCTTGAGTTTTCAAAACAACATTTTTCCCTTTAGATGCTTCACTTTGATCTAAGAGATTTAACTCAAAGTTTTTCAAAATACTCATTAAAGAATTGATATCCATAGTTGCAAGATTGTGAGCCTCTTCAATAGATGAAACTTTCATATTAAAACGCTCAGAAGGGTTCTAATTGCTTTTGAGACAAGTTGTTTGTTGGTAAAAGGTTCACCCAACAATTGACACTCATTAGCAATATCAAATAATTTTTCAAAATAAGAAGGAATAGTTTCATTTTCACCCATCCTTAATCTTTCAAATCGCTAGTAAGACCCCTAAGCTTAGTTTCACGCACACCGCCATCACCTTCACAAAAACGTTGTAAAAATATCCCATGCTTCTTTTGCAAAGTGGAACTGTTTTGAATAAGTTTGAAAATATGCATATCAACCCACTCAAAAATGGCATTAAGTGCCTTTTCATTGAAACTAGCTTGGTTGATCTCTTCCATGTTCCATTCTCGATTCAGTTTGACTTGTACGTCACCATCTTCATCGCAGGTAACATTGGTAAGGAGTAACCATTTGTTATAGATCGCCATGCTCGAAGATCAATTGATTTGATATGCGAGCGTAGACGGATCTTCCAATAACAATAATTCGAGCCATCTAACACAGAAGACGCTTATTATTAGATTAGCCAGGATCATAAGCCATGACACCTAGACCAAGCACTTAGTATCGTCAAGTGACTCCGCTCCGATACCAATTGAAATTGTCAATGGCTTCACCGGAAAGAGATGTTACCGTAGATGTTACCCAACACCTTGGTTAACACACCGACTGACAAAGACACACACACCAAAATAAATAGTTTATAAAAACTTTGTGCAAATGGAAATAAATAACACAAGATATAATTTTCTCAAGTTATATAAATATATAACTTGAGTGTGCCTAGATGGCGAAGACTTTATAATCAATATAGAAAAATTACAAAGTCGAAAGTTCCCTATTGCTAATACAATGATAATGCTCTATGGAACTAAATGAGACAAAGAACGAATCCTATCCTTAGCCAACACTCTCTTAAACACTCAAGTGTTTAAGCGAGAATCACAAGGAGGAAGGATATGCGAACCAAAGAACTTTGTCTCTCTTGTGCTATGGTGTGTGTGTTTGATATTTGGCATACTTCAAATGAAACACACCTAGCCTATTTATATCCTTCCAATGCCTTGGAGGCTACTCCAAAATAACAGCCTTGGACCTTCAGATCGTGTGTGAGGAGTGGAGAGATTTCTTGGCTTGAATTCCTCATCATTCGCCAACTTCCCTAGAAAGTAGCAACCGAATTCTTGAAGCCCAAGTCCATGCTTTATCACCTTGTACTCTCTTGCTTTCTTTGTATTGTACACTTCAAATAATCAGCAACAACTCCATGACTTGGTCTTCCCACGTTTTTATTCCTTCTTCAATTAAAATGGACCAAGCAATAGTTACACGTAAATCTCCTATTTACGTGTAACTCTTCCAACAACTTCTTCCTTGATTTTAGCATTTAATCCAACCATATATTAACCTGAAATATGGACCAAAAAACACATATATCTTGCAAATAATATTAGACATTAGGATATAAAATAATATGGAAAGAATTATTAAATTACAAATCATTACAGTCCGGGTAACACCCAACTGCCAGTGATAGCACCTGTGGTAACACCCACAGTCTGCATTAACAAACCTGAATACCAAATTGCCAACCAACTTCTTCAGACCGAAAAGATAACTACTCAAAACCACCAAATCCTAAAGTTTTGAGCGTAGGCCCAGTGGGGGTCAAGAGATGCCAAATAATTTACAAAGAGTAGAAAATGGATTTGATCAAATAGGTTCTAATCCATGTGAACAGTGCCTATGGAAATGATGATGAGAAAGTTGTATTATCAAACTCGGTATCAACATCTCCTGGAATGTAAACACAGATGACATTTGCTTCCCATATATTCCCTCTTTCCCGGAATGATTGTCCCACTTTTTTAGTAGTTAATTTGATTGAACTTAGAAAAAAGATTTAGGGAAAAATAATTGTCCTATTGATTTTTTTTTTAAGGAATCCTAATGAAATTCTAAATATTGGTAGAATATTTAATGGTGTATCAATAACACCATTTAATGTTTAATGGTGTATCAATAACACCATTCTAAATATAGGTCACATCACACAAGCAATGTTCACCATATTGTTAAGACAATGAATTTCCATAACACTTTGGGGTAGTATCTTTGGGGTGACTTTTTTCTTCAAAAAGGAAGTAGGAGGTGATATTTTGAAGTATAACATACCTCCAACATGTCCATCAAAAACCCGATGATCTGCAGATAGAGTCAGTTCATTTTTGTCAAAAATAGCCAGGCTTCTCAATTCCCGGCACAAAGCAAAAGCAAGTTCGATGAATCACCAAGAACCATAGATGGCTAGGCGATATAGTACAATGAGTAAAAGATAGCTTACCATCTTCTCCAATTACGGTTCAACAACTTGGTTTCCCTACCAACAAGCAAGAATGCGGCCGCATAAGCAAACAGTCAATTTACAACCGGCTAATAAACTAATGATAACTCAAGTCGCTTCTTTGTATGTTTATGTGTGTGTGTGTGTGAGAGAGAGAGAGAGAGAGAGAGAACCTGAGGTGGGTTTATAATGGCACAAAATCGGTCCACCTAAACATCCCCAAATTTGAAATGCTGCATTAAAATCAGAGAGAGATGCATTCTTTAGAAATAATAGGTTTCTGGATTACATTGATCACTAACATTGAATGCTAAGAAATTATTCACCTGAAGGTACCGCCTTGGAACTCATTAGGTGTCAGCTACCCTATTCGTGCTTTTTCGGCAAGTCCTTTAACCTTAAATGCAGAAAGTTCACACCAAAATTTAGAAATCGATCAAAATGTTTGAAAAAAAACTCGAAAGAGTTTCAATTTCAAAGCCCTAAATTTAGAAATCATTCAAAAATTTGAAAGAGTTTCAATTGATCTGGGTAAAAAATATTATAGAAATCATTCAAAAATTTGAAACAGCTTAACGAACACCTTAGTTTGAACCCTATTTCCATCGTTCTCTTTCTTTGGAGCCGCTTTGCGATCGTAAACCCTAGTTTGAACCCTATTTCGTTTCTACTCACCGAAAAAAAAATCATAATTAGGTCTGAACACATCAATGGATAGTCCAAAGTGAGTTATATGTATGTGTGTGCCGGAAATTTGAAGAAATTAGACTTACCGATCGGCGAATTTCTAATTCCGATGCTGTGGGATCTTCCTCCATAGCTCTGAACTGCTTCCGTCGCAGGTACAGCGCAAGCCTGGTGCCCTAAATCTTTTGTGACTGTGTGAGAGGGAATGAGAACGAAGAGAGCGACTGGCGACGGTAATGGATGAAGAGAGAGAGGGGGGCGGCAGCCATGGCTAAAGATAGAGAGAGGAGAGAGGAGAGAGGAGAGAGAGAGAGTGAGAGAGAGGAGGCGCTGAAGATGGAGGGACGCCCGGAGCCCTAGATAGAGAGACATCGAAAATACCCCTCTATCTCATTGTAATTACAAAAATGTTTAAACATCAAATTACTTATCTGTCCTTATTTTGAGCGGGAAAACGAAATTTCTTATTCACTTCAGCTTTTATATATATATTGATGTGTTTGCAATGCAATGAATGGATACCTAGGAGGTCATTCCGCGCCGTCTGCGCTTGTCCCCTCGCCATTCTTTCCTTTCTTCCCTCGTCCCCGGCGAGTCTTCTTTCGCTCCACGTGAACCAACTCTGCGTCTCTCGGCCCGAGATCCGGGGTCCTCCCCGTAGAGTCAAACAATCCAAGAGCTCTCGTGGCTTCATTCGCCCGTGCTTCGGCTCGGATCTCCTCCCCGCGTAGCCCTGCAAGAGGACCCTCCCCGTCGCCGGTCAACTCTAGTCTCGTAGTCAAACAAAGTGTCTCCCGTCACATCCAAAGGGTCGACCGGGCTTCGGCACTCCTAAGGCAATAGCTACTACGGCAACCGGGTCCTGCAATCGCTACACGCCCGCTCTCCAAGACCACTGGGACCGCCCAACACGCCGCTCATACCGGGCCGTAGTGCGAGTCGTCAATACGGCGCTCCCCGACGTCTAAGGAGTACCACAGAGGGAAAGCGGAATACTTCCATACCCTCGGAAAATACAAGAAAGCACCTAGAGCCGCCATACAAAGAGGAGCTATCTCCGCGGTAGCAAGGTCATCCCAGCCCCAACAAAGGCTCTCGCTTCATCCCAAACTCGCCGGAAACAAGCGACGGAATATAGAAGGAGGACCAAGACAAACCTGGAATTCGACAACGTAGGACCCTTCCCGCAAGATCCTCCTAGTCTCAATCCTCCAGCAAGGAACCCACCAGCGGATTCGATGTGTACAGCCGTGCCATCCATCTCTCCCAGGCGGACCGATCCATATCCAGCCAAGAGGTCGCCGAGCAAATGACCACGGACTAAACAACGTCGGAGCTCTCGGGCATGGCCTGAAGTCTCTCTCGCAGCCACAAGGTGAGCAAAGCGGGGCTTCCCTCTCATAAAACGATCCCCGGTCGCCGCGACGATCGATACCATGAAGAGTCTCCCCAAAGACCAACGGGACAATATCCTCTCCAGCTCTGCAAAGGCCTCTACCACTTCTAGCAAAGCCCCATCACAAATTCCAAGGGAGCTGATCATGAAGAGCGTCGCTATCGTGCACAAGGAGAATGCATCCCAAGAGACGTCACTCTCATCATCAACCATGAACCGCTCTGGCAGCTCAGAAATGTCGATATGACCCGAATCAAGGATCATGCCCCGCACTTCTTCCAACGAAGTACGAAAAAAGCCTCGCAAGCTTCACGCTCACCGCAAAGACCACCAATCAAAGGAAGCGAGATGGCCTCCACCTCCGATCCCCATCAAAGCCCGAAAATCCTCAAAAGTGGGCACCATTTCATTATAGGAGAAACAAGACACATGCCTCCTAACGTCCTGTAACTTCGCGGCAGCCCCGCAACAAATCCCAATCAGAACCAACTCCTTAAAAGACCAAATCGAGCAAAGACGAAACCTTACCTCGAAAGCCCGTCTACGATGCCTCATACGGCGCCGCATCCACGTTTTCAGCTGCTCAAGGAAGTGTGCTTGCCTCTCCTGCGAAAGCCTCGGCAAAATTCTAGGGACGTGCGAAGAATCCGTGGCAAAAATGGAGGTTCCTAGAGAAAATGGGGAAGAAAGCTCGAAAATGGCTGCAAATGGGAAATGGGGAAGAACTAGACACTGGAAAGCATTTATCTCCTTCCCAAAAGCAAGGTTGGTCCGTACGGACCTCTTTGCATGCTAGGTATGTCCGTACGGACCTCCTTGCAAAAAGAACCCATTTCCCAAAGAACAAGCATAACAACCACTGTCCTCAGCAGGACCTTGCTCCAAACTGCCCAAACACTGGCCAAAGCCATTCCCGGCAAACATACACTACCCACAAACGCACTCTCAGCTCACGTGGCATGCACAAAATAAAAAATAATAATAGCAACCATTTCTAGGACAAATCCCGGGAATCACAAAAATGACATTACATCTTAAAATAAAATGCTGTTTGCCGTGCAAATATGAGTGTTTTATTACAGGAATATCAAATGTCTGTTGCTAAACAAAAAAAGAGAAGATATGGAAAGAGGGAAAGCAAATGGACCCTAATCCGACTCTTCAGCATCATCATCATCCTCGCCGAGGTCCTCCAGAGAAAAGTCGGGCATCCCTGTGAACTCGCCCGCCACATCCTCGTCATCAGAGTACCGAGCCCCCGCCGGAGGCTGCCACTCAAAGTAATCTGAAGGATCAAATCCGGCGAAAGGATCAAAGAAAGAAGGCTCTGACGGACCCTCGCCCTGTGCATCCTGAGGAGGGAAGAACTGATAAAAGGGTTGCTGCCCCGAAGCTCCTGAAGACGTCCCGGCATCCATACTATGCCGCCCCCTCGAAGGTCCCTCCTGCTGCGGCTCCGGCTCGGCTCTAGGCGGAGGAACGTCTACAGAATGCCTCGAAGGCATAGGCTGGTACGCAGGCACGCGTCGCGAAGACCGGCAAGAAATCTTCGACGCCATCTTCTTCGCAAACGACCTCATCGCCACGTAACGGCGAGTCAGCATATCATAGGCTCTCCTCGGACTCCGCACAAGCAAGCGCCCAAGGAAACGCTCAAAGAATACAAGCTTACACTCGACAACAAAAAGAGAAAAATACGTAAAAGATGCCAAGATGGAAAAGAGTCAGCACGCTCACCGATCTGTCGGGATCCACTCGGTATGCAGCAGGAGCCTGCTCAGAAACGGGTACAGACACCCTCCTCTCGATCCGTCCCCGGACATACGTGAAATCTGGCCCCGGCATCGGAACCTCTGGGGGAGCCTGCGGGCCAGCCTCTCTCCTCGCCGCACTGCGGCGTCCTCGGCTTCCTCCTCACGAAGGCCCCGTACTCCTCTCCATACAAGATGAACTCCTCGGCGCCCACACCGCGAAGGTACCTCTCAAAGTCAAGCACATCCATGTCCCGGAATCAAGCATCCCAAAAGGAGGGTCCTCTGAGCCACGAGGGAAGCACACACTGGGCCATCTTTGCCGGAAGACCCGCTCCCCGCATACATAACATCGCAGTCAAGCCCCGCAGCATCTTCCGCTGCGCTGTCACCTCGGGAGCCCCCTCGAACTCATCACCTCATACCGAGCCCACGGGAACAAAACAAACCCCGCCGGGCTACCCCTCTCCAGACGCTCCTGCACATCCCCGTAGGCGATGGTGAGCTTCCCCGCTGGTCCTCCTCTTCCTCGCCGTACGAGCCCACCCAAAGCATAGCAGGGTACGCAGCAACAGCCCCAGGATCTCTATCCCACGGGAAGCACTGGAAAACCTCATAAAACCACACCTGTGACAAAAACAGAGAAGGCTCAGTGCAAAAGAAAACGGAGAAACGACAAGTTGCTAAATCAAAAACAGCAATAAACTCATACCTCCAAAGCAAAGTCAAAACAGCCAACGAATCGGCCACACCCCGCTTAAACCGGTCCAAGGAGAAGTAGAGCTCGGCCAAGCCTCGCTCGCCCAAGCAATGTCACAAACTCTATCCAGATCAATCAAGCTCTCCAACAGAGCAAAGTGGAGCCGCAGCCGCGTGATTCGAGAACAAAGTCTCGGAAAGTGCATACCACAAAAAGGAGCGCGCTGGCCCGCTCCGCCGTCACCCGGCCGGTACCCGGACATAGGCCCCAATGCCGGCCGTGATCCTCGCCTCCACATCGCTATACATCCCTGTGCCCCCCGCGAGGACGAGTCTCAAAGCCCAAGCGGTTTCTGGCCAACACACAACATCGGAGATCATATCTCTCCACCGCACCGGCCCTCCTTTCAAGGAAAGCTCCGTATCGCAAAGCAAAGTCGGTCGGCGTCACCGTCACCTCTCCCCTGCTCGGATGGAAGGTGTGGGTGGTATCCCACCAATACTCGAAAGGCCAAGGAAGACGCTCTTGTTCTTCCTCGTGTCAAACTCCAGCCAGTTCTCTACAAACACACCTGTGCCGTAAGCGTAGACCAGCCTCCGGACTCGGCCTACCATCCACGGAAATATCGGGCATCCGCCGCCACAACCAACAATGCCTCGAGCGATCCCCGAAGTCTTCATCCTCTTGGCCTTCCCGGCCATAAGCCCCGCATCCCGCAGTAAACACAGAAAGGTACGTCAATCACAGTACTTAATATAAAACAAAAGGCACAAAAGTCCGTCCCAACACTGAAAGCCATGAAAATAACCCGTCACAAAACACGGCACACATTGCACATACTTTTCACATATAACCCGTCACAAAACACGGCACACATTGCACATATTTTTCACATATATCCCGTCACAAAACACGGCACATGTCGCACATAATTTTCACATACATTATACATATAATTTTTCCCATGCAGTCCGTCACAAAACACGGCACACACTGTACACATTTTCTCAAAAAAAAAAAAAAGGATTAAGCCCTACACGACACATTTTCAAAAAAGTTCGTCCCAACACGGAAAGCCATGAAAATAACCCGTCACGAAACACGGCACATATTGCACATATTTTCCCCACAAAGTCCGTCACCCAAAAACATGGCACACACGACACGACACATATGCATAACACATTTTTCAAAAAAAAATCCGTCCCTACACGGCACACACTTTCAGACAAAACCCGTCACAAAACACGGCACATGTCACATTTTTTCACAAAAATTGTCACTACACGACAAACTTTTCTCATAATGTACATTCATAAATAGCATACGGTACAAAACACCAAAGCATGCATTTCATAGAGAGGCACTTTATTTTCACAAATAAAAGCTAATCTACACATTTCTGCACAAAATACACATACCCACAATTTTTACATGTCCATTTTCAACAATTCATCAAGAATTTCACAAGAGGCATAAAAAAAAAAATAATAACAAAAATTCAAAAATGCGAAAAACTAAAACCTAGTTTTAGCATTCAAAAATTCGAGCAGGGAATCAAAACGGAACGGATTTCTTACCTCCCCGACGTTCCTAGAACGACGATTGTGCACCTCCGGATTCGGATACAAGACATCCGGGTTCTTCGAAGATGGAACAAACGAGATCCAATTTCTTTGAAGCTCCATCCGTTGCTCGACCACTTCTTGACTACGTTGTCGACGACTCCTCCGAGATCCTTCCGCCATTGCAAGCGATTCAAGCGAAAAATGGAGGATTTTGGTTAACAATGGAGGTTTTTCTCCTCTCTCTCTCTGATTCACGCATCGAAGAAGAAGGAATGGGGAAGGGCTCGGCATTTAAACCCGGTCAAAACCTCGGGAACCGTAAACCAACTTGGTCCGTACGGACCTCTTGCAGAAAGTTGGTCCGTACGGACCTCTTTGCAAGGGGTGGCCAAATTACTTTCCCGCCTCTTATAATCTTTGCCCCCGCCGTCCTAAGGCCTTTTCAAGAATCCAAGTGCGTAATGGTCCCTAACCCTTCAATTCAATCACCGGCCGTCAGTAAGACCGGTCTCCGCCCACTCCAACGGCAATTCAACCACCGGCCGTCAGTATAAGACCGGTCCTCGCCCACTCAACGGCAAAACAAGCGCAAGAAGGAGCCAACACCTCCGAGTACAAGTCCCAAGGCACGAAACGCCTCCAAAACGCCAGATGGTGAAGCAATCACCGGCCGTCAACGTAAGACCGGTCTTCGCCCACTTCAACGGCAATTCAATCCCCGACAGTCAGCGTAAGCCCGGACCTCGCCCACTCCAACGGCAATTCAACCACCGGCAGTCAGCGTAAGCCCGGACCTCGCCCACTCCAACGGCAATTCAACCACCGGCCGTCAGCGTAAGACCGGTCTTCGCCCACTTCAACGGCAATTCAATCCCCGGCCGTCAACGTAAGACCGGTCCTCGCCCACTCAACGGCGACTCAAGAAGGAGCCAACACCTCCCAGTACGAATATCAAGGCACGAGACGCCTCCAAAATGCCCGACGGCAATTCAAGAAGGAGCCAACACCTCCCAGCACGAATATCAAGGCACAAGACGCCTCCAAACGCTCAACGACAACTCAACCACTGGCCCTCAAAAGAGGTCCGAAGTCATCTTCCCAACAAAAAAGGGCCCCTACAAGGTCATGCATCCCTCAAAGCAATTCAAGCACCTGGGCAGCCTCGTTGTAAGCCCGAACCTAGCCCACTTCAACGGCAACGCAAGCACCGGCTATCAAAGTAAGCCCGAGCTCCTCCCAACAAGTCAAAGGGAAGTCATACAAGACCGCATATCCCCAAAGACCGACCATCATCCTTGCCCACTCAACGGCAAAACAAGCACAAGAAGGAGCCAACACCTCCGAGTACAAGTCCCAAGGCACGAAGCGCTCCAAAATGCCAAATGGTGAAGCAATCACCGGCCGTCATCCTTGCCCACTTCAACGGCAACGCAAACACCGGCAAGCCATCGTAAGTCCAACCTTCTACTCAACATGCAAAAACACAAAGGCATCTACGCCTCTCGCAATCAAAGCACAAGGCAAACTATGCCTCCACAATCGCGGCTAGAAGACGATTCAAAGTCCTCGCGCATAACATCAATCGCGGCTAGAAGACGATTCAAAGTCCTCGCGCATAACATCAATCGAGGCTAGAAGACGATTCAAAGTCTCGCGCATAACATCAATCAAGGCTAGAAGACGATTCAAAGTCTCGCGCATAACATCAAGCTGGCAAGAAGACGATTCAAAGTCCTCGCGCATAACATCAATCAAGCGGCTAGAAGACGATTCCAAAGTCCTCGCGCATAACATCAATCATGGCTAGAAGACGATTCAAAGTCCTCGCGCATAACATCAATCTGCGGCTAGAAGACGATTCAAAGTCCTCGCGCATAACATCAATCAAGCTAGAAGACGATTCAAGTCCTCACGCATGACATCAAACCTCAGCCAGAAGACGATTCAAAGTCTTCAAACATGGCGCAACCGCAATCAGAAGACGATTCAAGTCCTCACAACTATCCCCGGCCCGGAAGGCCTTAAACCACCCGATTAGGAAAATCGTAAAATTTCCATCCTGTGACACCACCACGTCCTCACAATTGACCTCGGCGGTCACCACATTTTCAGACACCACCACGTCCTACCACCGACCTCGGCGGTCACACAACACTCGTGGCACCACCACGCCCGCCCTCACGATTTCACGACCTCGAACTACGACTGTGCTTGATTCCCGCTGTGGATACGTAGGGAATCCTATCACAAATGGTCCAGCCATCGACCCATGCGATCACCCAGACACCACCACGTCCTACCATCGACCTCGGCGGTCACACGACACTTCAGTGGCACCACCACGCCCGCATCCACAAAACACTCACCCCACACCCGAACTACGACTGTGCTTGATTCCCGCTGTGTGGGATACGTAGGAATCCTATCACAAGGTCCGGCTAACCACTCCATGCGGTCACACAATAGGACACCACCACTGCTCACACCGACCTCCCTTGGCCACTTTATCTCCCAAGACGCGATCCAGGAGACAGACCCTTATCTTATCGGCGACCCCACTTCTTTCATAAGTGACGTCGTGCCGAGGCTTTCGTAAGTACCCCAATCTGGATCACACCCTTCTCAAACACACGGAAGCACCGCAGACATCAACGCAGCTTCCTCGACGACCCCTCTCACTCAAAACCCTCTCTAAACCCCAGCACCAAACCAAGTGGAGGAGCCTTCCGATAAAAAGGGACAAAAGGACCTTTCGGGAATTTTCAGAAATTGGAAAAGCAATAATGGTCCGTACGGACCTCTTTGCTTTAATAATTACCGAATCTTCTTAAAGACCACAATATTCCCTCAAATCCTGGAAAATGATTACCCTCTTGCTTAGTTGGTCCGTACGGACCTCTTTGCATGCAAGATGGTCCGTACTGACCTGCACCATCCCCATCAAATGACCCCGACCCAACCCAACCTCAAATAAAATATTAATTTCTCTCACCCAACCCAACCCAACCCAACCCAACCTTATATAATTTATACTCCCATCGCTGACCTCGACCCAATCCAATCCAACCCAACCTTTTAAAAATAAAATTAATATATAAAATATATTAATTTTAAAAATATATTTATATAAATACAAAAAATCAAAATAATTAGATCAAAAAAAAAAAAAAAAGCACAACCGGGGTCAACCGAAGGGCAACAAATTGCCCGGAGTCATGGCATTTCGTGACTTTCCTTTGCTTTTTCTTTTTTTTTTTTTTTTTTGAGTGACTCTCACTTTGAGAGTCACCGAGTGTGCATGGTCTTATTGCTCAGGGGACATCATGATTTCAGAATATTCACCATCATCACATATTCCCTCAAATCGAGGAAAACCAAAATTCTGGATAACCAAGAAGGTCCGTACGGACCTTCTTGCACCTAATCTGGCACTATAAATAGAGGTCTCCTCCTCCTCATTTTCACACACCTCCCACTTCTCCTCTCTTCCTCCCTAGGCCTTCTGGCTTCCCCCCTAAGTCCTTCCGAGGCATTCCCGGCCCCTTTCGGATCCTTCCGAGGCCTTCCGAGCCCCCTTGTGGTGCTCCGAAGCTTCCCCGAGCGCTCCCGCGATGCTCCCGCGCTGCCCCGAGGCACTCTCGAGGCACTCTCGAGGCACTCTCGAGGTACTCTGAGGCCCCTCGTGGTACTTCGAGGCCTTGCCTGGTCTTTCCACGGTGTCCCGGATCTTTCCGAGTCAAACCGACGATCCCAAACCACGCCGAAACTCTGCCCGAGTGACTCCTGCCATCTCAACGCACGCCGAACCTCTGCCCGAGTGATCCCGACGATCCCTACGCACGCCGAACCTCTGCCCGAACGCAGCCTGCAACCTCAACTCACGCCGAAACTCTGTCCGCAGACAACCGACATCTCCCGAAGCAATCCCGATCCGTACCGGAACGCTACTCCGACCTCAAACACTATTCCTCAGCGGAAGACAGATACGAACCAACATTGGTAAGGCTTCCTTCCTACACTATTTCAATACATTTCCATACATAGCATACAATGTAGACATCCGATACAGCATGCATTTTTAAAAGCACACACACACACACAACATTTAAAGGATATTAGGGGTATCCGAAAGACTCGTTTTTACGAGGCGACTCGGGTGAGCTCTAATATTCTAATATTCTCTTCCCGAGGAGTCATCTGACCTCCGAACTCAAAATCTCATCACACAAAAACAAGTTTAAAATTATCTTTAAACCGATGCCCTTTTTTCAATGTTTTGGCTTAATAAAAACGGCGTGGCGACTCTACAAATGCGAAAACAAACGGCGAGACCAAGCCGCTCCAACGCGAATGATGCCGTATGCCGGGCGCGAGCCTCTCGGATCCGGGCTATTTCTGTAGACCTCCACAATCAAATGGCTAAGCGAAGGAAAGGTAGAGTCTTCTCCGACATTGGAAATATCACTCTCTGGCCATCTCTTCGTAAGCCTTCACAAGGATGGAAAGATGAAACCAATGGAAGGCTACCAACCTAAGAGGAAGGTCGATTTCCACACCTCTATTGCTACTACCATCAATGCCACGGCCATCACACCAATGATTGTTTCAACTTCGAAGAATGCATTCCAAGACTTGATTGACAACGACGCCGTCGAGTTTGCCCAAGTGGTGGAATAGTTTGGATGAGTTCAAGCAAATGAAGAATCTCTTTTCTTTCAGCTTATTTACTTTTAGTTGCAAAAGAAACTAAGTTAGTAGTCTAGTTTAGCTTAGTCGGGTACTACTTGCCTAAAGACTTCATTTGTGGGCAAGAGTATCAAGTCTGCTTTTTCAATAATAGTTAGTCAAGATTTCCCTTTTCAATTTCGATTAATTCTTTGAGATTGAGAAAGAAAGCACGGAATGTCATAGTAACTTGCAACGAGAATGACTACTCCAAGGCATTTTGGTTTTCCTAAGCCTTCCCCGTCTCTGGAGAATGATGCTAGCAAGAGGGTACTTTCCTCGGACCGGGGCTTGGAAAGCACTTACAAGGGATAACGGAACCACCACCGGTCCCCCACCTCACACAAAGCATGGCCTAGGATGCATCATCTCCATCCACGATGAAGATGACGAAGAAGAGTGGGGCTTCACTCAAATCAAGTGGGAAGGAACCACATACAAAGGCTACGACGAACCTAAAGCCCAAGAATGGCAACCTCAAGCCATATCGAAAGACACTCAATGGCTACTTTGTTCGAGAAGGGGAAAGTATTCCCTACTTTATCTTTTCGTAACCATGGATCGACGATAAAGGAAAGCGCCAACCGGGCTTTGAAATCTTTAGCGATCGCGATGCTTCTCCAAGTGAAACAATCCGTCCCACTAATCCCTAATGATTTGTGGGTCACGAAGGCGTAAATGACAAGTGAATGGGACTTTGTGTTGGGAGAAGACATGCCGCGACAGCTTCCAAGACTGTACCGGTTAGAAGACAACCGCATCCATGCAATATCCAAGGGGGACACTCCAACTACCGACTACACAAGATCGATACAAAAATGTGATGAGCCAATTCTAATCGGCACGTCACCGGAGGACTGATTGTTGATGAAGACTTCATGATCAAAGAGCTTGGTTGCACTCCCCATCCCCGCAGAAGATAGGCCCCGTAGCTTTTACATTAGAAGTGTGCTCCACCTCCGATGAACTCACTCAAGAGGAAATCGAGGCAGCTGGGTGAACATGTATTCCCTTACTTCCTTAATGAAAACTTTGATCTTTCCGAGTACCCCGAGATTGCTAACATCGTGAATGATGAATTAACTAATAATAATCAATATAACGAACACGTTAATAAAGAATCATACGATGAGATAGATCAAGAAAACGAACAAATCTTAAAAGAATTAGCTAAGCAAGTAGGTCGTTGTGGAAAGAATGGCCCCGCTGACGACGAGGAAATGCAAACGTTAATCTTGGGACAACGGAAGACCCAGGAGAAACAAAGATCGGCACTTCTTCAAGGGGGAAGACAGAGAAACCTTGACACAGCCTCGTAGAATATGTCGACGTTGCATGGTCCTACAAAGATATGCCCGGGTCAATCCGCCGCCAGTAGAGCACAAGATACCACTCGCTACCCAACGCCAAACCAAGCAAGGTAACCACTATGCGTAATCAAGCCGAATGGTCAATGCAAGTGAAAGAGGAAATCATGAAGCTCTTAAATGTAGGGTTCATCAAAGTGATTGAATATCCGGAATGGTTAGCAAACACAAGGCAAGTAGCCAAGTCGAACGGGAAAATACGGGTCCGTGTTGATTTCGTGAGACTTGAACAAGGCATCCCCTAAAGATGACTTCCCGCTACCGAACATAGACATGTTGGTCGATGCCACAATACCGCATACGAAGTCCGCTCATTCGTCGACGGTTTCGCAGTGGTATAACCAAATCCTCATGGCGCAGGAAGATCAAGACAAAACAAAGATTCACCACACCTTGGGAACGTTCGCTCACACGGCCATGCCGTTTGGTCTCAAGAACGCCGGGGCTACATACCAAAAGAGCAAGCCACGACACTATTCCATGACATGATCCACAAGGAAATAGAGGTATATGTGGACGACATGATTATTCACTCAAAAGGGACAGATGGTCAACACTTCGTAGATCTCGTAAAAATTCTTCAATCGACCGAGACAAAGACAAGATGAGGCTCAACCCCGCCAAATGCTCATTCCGGAGTGGTCAAAGGGAAAGTCTTAGGGTACATGGTCACGTAGCGTGGCATAGAAGCGCATCCCGCCAAGATAAAAGCCATTACGTACATGCCTCCACCCGTAACACGTAAAGAAGTAAAGTGGATCTCACGGGCAAGTTTCAATATATCGCCGATTCATCAATCAATCGACTACGATGTGCGCATCCTATCTTCAAGTTACTTAAGAAAAACGCACCTCAAGAATGGACCGAAGAATGTCAAGAAGCATTCGTGGAAGTTAAGCGCTACTGACTTCCCCACCTATTCTCGGTTCCACCGCACAAGTGAGAAGCCTCAAGTTATACCTCACGGTTACGTATAACGCATTAGGGGCTATGCTCGCTCAAGAACAACCAGCCTCCCACACAGAGAATGCCATCTATTTCGTCGCCGCAGATTCCAAGGCAAATAAATCAACTACTCTCCACTCGACAAATCCTGTGCTGCTCTTGTTTGGGTATCACAAAGGCTGAAGCACTATATGGAAGCTTTCCCGGTTCGTCTCATTGCAAAAAGGGATCCACTGAAATATATCCTAGACAAATCAAATTTGTCTTCGAGACCGGCCAAATGGTACTTCATGCTCGTGATATGATATCACTTACGTCACTCAAAAATCCGTCGTGGGAGTGTATTCGCAGCATCGCTTGGCCGAATTTCCTTGCGACGAAGTGAAGGGGGAAGAGCCGCGATTCCCTGATGAGGACATCATGAGTGTAAAAGAAGAAAATAAGTGGCAATTATTTTTCGATGGCGCAGCCTAACATGAGAGGGTTCGGCATTGGAATGTTATTAGTAGACCCTAACGACATCTACACTCCACCGGCACATACGCCTTGACTTCGATGCCACCAACACCACCACGTATCACGAGGCTTGCATAGCGGGACTTGAGGCAGCTCTAGAACGCAACGTGACCGAACTCGAGGTATTCGGGGATTCCCAATTGATCATCAATCGACATTGAAGAAGTGGAGGGTCCAAGATCCAACCCTTCAAAGATACAATGCCCATCTCCAAGAGTTGGTGCAACAATTCCAAGATGTCTCATTCCACTACCTCCCCGTAGACAAAAATCGGTTTATGGACGCACTAGCCACACTTGCTTCTTTGGTTGAAATCCCTAAAGGAAAACAACACCAAACCCCTTCAAAATAACACGACGTGCAACTCCCGCATAACTGCGCCGTTATAGATCTCCACGACCGCAAAGACAAATGGTTATCCGAATGTGCCATCTGCTGGGAACTCCGAAGAGAAACCATGGTACCATGACATTTGGCATTTCATCCTAGATGGAACCATCCCACCCGAGACATGCACCGAAGACACGTAGATCGCCCTTAAGAGGTTGGCCGCTAATTACGTCATCACCTGGCCGCCTATTCAAGAAACATTCCCAAGGAAACCTCCTTTGTGCCACCGAGGAAGAGGCCCAGAAATAATGGACCATGTTCATCGTGGCATATGTGGAACCCACATGAGCAGAAATATGCTCGCCAAAAAGATCATCGACAAGGGTATTTTTGGCCGACCATGGAAGCCGACCGTACCAAAATGGTCAAGAAGTGCCACAAGTGTCGATACACGCCAATCTTCAGCATGCACCGCCTTCCTTGCTGTACCCTATGACTTCTCCTCGCCATTCTCTACATGGGGGATAGACGTGATTGGAAAGGTCACACCCATAGGAGCCAACGGACACCGGCTTCGTCCTAGTAGCCATCGACTACTTCACTCAAGCTGGCCGAGGCCGCCTCCTACAAAGTTCTCGAATGCCGTAAAGGTTGCAGAATTCATCAAGCACAACATCATCTGCCGGTATGGAGTTCCGCAAGAGTTGATATCTGATAATGGGTCCCACTTCGAGAAAGAAACCGATCGCCTACTAACCGAATACAAAATCATAAGGCACAAGTCGTCTCCTTACAGGCCTCAAACGAACGGAGCAAATAGCCGCGAACAAAACGATCGAGACTATCATCGAAAAATGGCAAGCCACCGGAAAAGATTGGCCCGAAAAGCTACCATTCGCACTGATGGGATATCGCACTTCGGTCCGAATGCCTACAGTGAGAGACTCCCTACGCCCTCACATTCGGAATGGAGGCTGTCTTACCGATAGAATTGGAAATACCATCACTACGGGTTCTCCTAGAAAACCAAGTGAACGAGGTCGACTGGCTAGGAAGCAGATACGAAGAGTTGGCCCTGTTGGACGAAAGAAGGTTGAAAGCAGCCGAACATACTCAAGCTTACCAAAGAAGAATGGCAAGAGCTTTCAACAAAAAGGTTATGACAAGGAACATCAGAGTAGATGACCTGGTTCTCTGTGAGCACCGTCATGGACCTTTCAACCCGCTAGGCAAGTGGGGACCAAGATGGATAGGACCCTACATTGTGAAGAAGATATTCTCTGGGAGAGCCCTTCAGCTGGTAGACTTAGACGGAGATCAACTACCGAAGCCGGTCAACATGGACAAGCTCAAGAAGTACTTCGCGTGACTTACCCTCCTCAAAAAGGAATCGCTCGCTAGGTTGAAAATCCCGAAAAAGATGGCCTAGGCAAAAATTAGAGCTAGCACAAGAAAAGAAGCCCGCTAGATTGAAAACCCGAAAGGGCGGTCTAGGCAAAAGAAAGGGTGTGCATAAAAAAAAAAAAAAAGGGAGGCTTATCTCGCGCGAGATTACCCTCAAAGACTTGGAGCCGTATTTTGTCCTTTTCTCAAAAATGAACTACGTTAGACCCGAGCCTCTTATTTAATTGCCGTAAAAGAGGAACGTAGGCACTTCTCTGGTTCGGTCTAATCAAATAAATAAATCTACTTTTGTCCTTTTATAAATCGAATGCATTTTCATTAATGACAAAAGGGAAATCCTAACCACAACGACTAATTTGCTAAGCTAACAATCTCGAAAAAATACTAATAAAAGCAAAACAATTGATCTATCAAAGCAATCTCTTGGTACTCCTAAAGATCTAGCCTTTCATTGACTTGGTAGGCCGGCGGACAGGATCGCCACCGTCTTCGCGATCCTTCTTGCGCTTTCGAGCCCTTCAGCGTGAGAGCATCCTCGAGGCGATCAAAACGTAGTCAAGACGATCAAAAACAGATCCCGAGAGCCTATTGAAGACACGGGGCCTATCTAAAAGCTTGCGTCTTTCCGTGCATCCCCTTGCTTCGCCTCTACGTACCAATCCCCATCGAGAAAATCCCGAGTCGGGATTAGTTCGCGCATCATGTGGCCGAGGAGTCGAGGCCCGACACAGGCCTCGCTCCTTCGCAAAATACTTTTGCTAGCTACTGAAAAGAATCTCCTAGCGGTGACAGCCGCGTATCATCAATCTTCTCTCGCAGCTCGGGTGACCGGTATGAAAGAACCAATCCAAGTACTTATCGGACAAGAAGATACTTGCATTAAAAGTCCGAAGGGTTTGACCAACGATCCCGACTAGTTCCTTCACCCCATGCTTCTGAGCTAGCACTCCTGCGCAAACTCTACACCAATATAAGACACTTCACGAGAAGCTCCTTCGAAAAAATAAGTGTCCTGCAGTCGCCTTTGACTCAAGCCCTGACTGAGCACCCGTTCGGGGAATAAAAGGAGGAATCGCGCAAACCCGGAAGGAACAACCTATAGCGAAAACCCTTAAAAGTATTGACAACATACTTATTGCAAACCTCCTGTAAGGTGGACACCGCGAATATCAACAGCTGGCTTTCGCAATGTGCAATCGGCTTCGGCCCCATTCATCCGCTCGAAAGATCCTTGATCAATAACTTTCGCATTATGATATGTGAAAGGGGAATATTCCAACGGGGGACCTACCAACTTGAGATGCTCCCTAAGCCAAATGGTCAAATGTAAGAGGACTCCACTTGATTCATGACACGGTCCTATGCGGCTAAATCGAGAACCGTCATGTGGTCTCACCCAAGATTAGCGGAATAATGTTCACTAGAACGTTTTCAGCACCTTGCGTAACAATTTCCACAAGTTGGGGAGTCGACCAAGCCGTCTCCTACATGTAAACAGTAACATCTCCGAAAAGAAAAAGAGCCCGAGAAGTTCCGTTTATAGACATGAAAAGCGTCATCATACGAATCATCATTTGAAGCGTCCCTTGAAAGAAGAGTACAATCAACCCACTTCAAGCAGGAACCAACTCATAGCAAGTCTCAAGGGGGATCCCTAATAATTCATTCAAAGCCTCTGAATGATTCCTATTGTACTTAGAACAAAGAATCTCACCGGTACCAAAGGCATATCCAAGATAAATGGCGAATTCCTCCTACATGATGTGCACCATCTCATTCAAAGAAAAATTGAAAAGATGAATAGAGGGATCCCAAAATCGAACAATGACACCCTGCACAAGAGATTCCAATCGGTTGGAGGTTCGTCAAGGTAAAAAGGATTCTAAATCCGAATTCTGCAATAAACTTATTGCGAGATCGGGTGTGAAACGAACCTCACAAAATCCCTTGATGCTCGCTTCTGAAAGATGCAATCACTTCGCACGACAAAGAGAAAAATCATCGACAATCATGGACGTTGGGGCAATCTCGCTTCGAAGCCAGTGGATGCATAGGGTTGAAGGAAAAGACAAAGAGTTTCACCCTAACAAGATGTCTCTAGAGTTTGTAAGGCTAGAATGAGGTATACCTGGACCTGGATCACAGGTGCATTTTATATAGGGAAAACCGACAAAATCCTCGTTAGGAAAAAGGAAGAGATTTACGCACAGGTAGCTGTGTCTCGTTCGCGTAAGACACCTTGTATCTCAAGTGAGATATCCCTATGGCAAAAACAAGAACAGATTCTGCTTCAAACAACAACCTAGCCCCGACTTGACAAAGCAAGTCTCGAATAAACCCTAACAGCGTACATAGTTCATAACATGCGGTAAAACACCAAGATTCAAGCTCGAAATTGTGGCGCTAAAGGCCATTCCATTCCATCTCCAAAAACATGGAAAGATCGAGGAAAGTTAATTAATTAACTAATTAAACTCATAGGATTAGGGGTTAAGAAAAACCATTGTTTGTGCTACCTACTTTGTTCCTAACTGTGTACCAAAGAAAAGAAAAATTGTCTCGGAGCCCATGCCGGTGCCAATATGTACAAATCATCGAAATCGGATAAGGGGGAAAAGGAGGATCACGCCATCAAATCGCCCAGAGCCGCCTGGCACTCCGCTTTCATCACCGCCACGGGGCCGCCATCCCTCCTCGATCTCTTGGCTCCCAGCAAGTAGGGGTCACCGCCGAGGCAACTTAGCTATCGAGGCCGCCAAAGAAGCACTCAGGAAATGTGCCTCTCCGAGACCGAGTCCGAACACTGAGCCATCCCGATCCCCGCCATCTTGTGTCGTGCTACTCGCTATGTAATCGGCAGCATGACAGAGTGACCTAACAACAAAAGAAAAAGAAAATGCTCAAAAGAAGTCGGACATATACACTTATATGGACAAATACGAGATATGATATGAACAGAAACATACCGAAGAGACGTCGTACCGGGAGGCGGTAACCCTCGGGAATCGATCCGTAGCCTGGATGTGCCCCACTGGCGGGCTTATGCTCCCCATCATGTATGCGTGTAGCTCGTAGGACCAAAATCCAGGGCAAACGGCGAGAGAACCCAGCAAATTCTCGGGACGAAGATGCTAGGGGCCGAGGAACCCAGCGTGCGCGTAGGGCGCAGCCACGAGCATGCTGATCGCCTATCCCCCACGCAGAGAGGGACCCATCGCCGTAGAGCGTAAACTCCGCATAAGAAGCCCCTGGGATCACGCAGAGCCGTGCCGCCGCATCACCCACCAAAAGACTCCGCATAATCATCCTCTTTGAATGGAGTGGGTGGGATACATCGCTCCTCGGCGAATCTGTCGGCTGCACGCTATATGGCGAGGCTACCCTGCCATGCCGTACGTAGGAAGACCCATTGCTCACCAAGATACATGTGTATCTCCACTCCCGAAGCATGCCGCATCCTGCTCGCATCGCAAAGAAGATCCTGCAAGCACGGGTGCACCTCCCGCGTCCAACAAAGGGTCCAGTGGATAAAGGCCCACCTCTCATACTTTTCGAAGGTATCCCAACATAGCCCGCGCTCACGCCACCGTCGCCGTGGTCCAATCCCGGGTTCTCCTCCTCATCAACTGTCCGATTCGGGTGGCTCCACCTCCCCGATATCCAAGAACAAAGGGCCCTGCCTCTCAAGCTCAAATCTATAGCTCGAGGATAAGATAGCCTCCATATCTCGCATAAAGAAAACAGATCAAATCTCGAGTATGAGACACCTGGGACAGAGCATCCAGTACGGAGAGCGTAAAAACGAGAATCGAAAGGGCATTACACTCCTGTGCGCTAAGAATACCCCGATATGGAATCCTTAGTGTTCCTACACGCCTTATCCGTACGGCGCGGTAGCGAAGGCAAAGCCGCCCCGCTCGAGCCCTAATCATATCCGCTCTCACCTCATCCAGGTTCACGTCAATAAACGTAGAATAGAAAGACGGGGCCGTAGAAGAGTGGTTACGCAAAAAATAGTCTCCGGAAAAGAATATACCGGAGGGCACCACTCACCGCGGATCGATCGGTATTGCATTTGGCTTCTCAAAGTATACTCCTCAATCTCGACGCGGAGGGTGTGCTTCCAACTCGCAAAGAAACCCGCTTGACCTTGTTAGGGGGAAACCCAATCAATTGCCTCCACGTTGTACTTGTTTGGACTCGCGAGGCTTATAACCCGAAAACTTCTAAGCAGGGGATCACCCAATGAATCCCAACCCCAAGTGAGCATAGCAAGAAAATCATTCGGGGTCATAGTTGCTTTCCCCGACAAGAGAGTACAAAGTCTCGCGCGGTATATCTTATCTCGCCGCGAGATATACCTTCTGAAAGTGACCAAATTGTCCTCGACAATAAGCTGCTTTACGCTTGATGTCAAAATTCAAGATTTTGACACATTTACCATGAAATGATAAACTAGCAAGGAAACGTGGAAAAGCGCTGGGCACCGCAAGTCACGGAACGAGCCAAACGTGACATGCGCACGATCGGCCGGTACGGCACCGGTCGCCCGAAAGCCGAGTGGCCCAAAGATTAACTTCAATCCACATGATTCGTAGAGCACTGTAAAGGTGAATCATCGAAAGAAAAAGAAAGAAAAAGCTTCCTGGCCCAACGCCCAAACAAGGTGGATCGTCAAACCAAAAGCTTCCTGGTCCAACGCCCAAAACACAGTGGATCGTCAAACCCAAAAAGCCCTGGCCCAACGCCAAAACAAATGGATCGCCGGTCGAAAAGCCCTGGCCCAACGCCCAAACAAATTGGATCGTCAAACCAAAAGGTCTTGGCCTTGAACGCCTCGTACAGGTGGATCGTCGAACCAAAAGCCCGATTCAATGCCCCGAAACAGGTGAATCATCATCCCAGACAACAACAAAAAGCCCGATTCGGAGCCCGAGAAAGGGCGAATCGTCACAAAATCCCCTGTGATGGGGACTTGGGGGACCTGGACAGAGTAAGCCTTTGTGTTCTAACATAGTTTCCGATAGGTTCGGAGCCCGGAACAGCGAATCTTCGGGACAAAGGCGGGTATATTACGTAATTGGGTCTTGATTTGATTCCTCAAGTATGAATTTACCTTTTCAAAATAAAATCTCCCGCGATTTTCAAATTATTTTCAAAATACCTCGTGCCTGTACTTTTCGTGTTTTGGAGCGAACTACGTCATGGTGCGATTCCTCCGAGTAGAGATACGTAGGAAGCCGTGCGGTCCGACCATCTCGATGTTCGAATGATGTCTTTTCTATCGTCGACAGTGACTTCTTTCATAAGACATGTCTTGAGGGCTCTGTAGACACCTGCTATTCGAACACACGGAACATACTTATACCAGCTCTAAGTCTCGCTTTGAGTCAAAAGGTGAGAAATCCATCATTTAAAATGCGTCATGTTTCGTTAAGTTTTGACTAATCACCGTTAGTTTGGGACTAAACTGCATCCACGAGATAACGAGAAAGGACAAAGCATCAGTCCACAGGGAGCAATATCTCGCCGTGAGATGGCGTGTCTCGCGCGAGATATCCCCCTCTCGCAGATGATCAAGCTACGACAGTTCCTACAAATCGATTTCAACCTCTTTTCGGGATAAAACTTTATCTCTCCCAGGCCCAACCAATAGAATTTGGAGTGCGGAACCATCTTGAAGTGTTTGATCTCATCTTCAACACTTCCCAAACCTCCTATAAATACTTGGTGACTTCCAAGGTTCAACAGGTCGAAGAATTTTCATTAAACTGACACACATTTTCGTTGGTTTCCTCATCACTTGAAAAAATCCTACAAAATCACCCTAAAAAACTCACCTCATAGTTTGTTTGTCAACCTTGTTGATAAACAAACATCAAGCTCCAAGTCAAGGATGAGGCGAAGCTCGTCCGTGTCAAGAGTCGATTCTAAACTTGAGTCGAAACTCTGCCCAAATCACCTCACGCAAGAGTAACTCCCTAAATTCCCTTCTAATTGATTGTTAGAGTGGTATAAGTCCATAGAATCTAGGATCGGCCTAGAGCCTCTCCGCGATTCATGGAGACGGTCTCGAAGCAATCGATCTCTACATTCCCGTTAACCCCCGTTAAATGGACCTTTGTTTACACATATTTAAAATCGTTTTTCCTCTTCTTTTGAAAACCTCTCTTTTCTTTTAGCAAGACCGAGTTCCTCTCGGATTGGGTGAAATGGATGCTCCTTGACCTACCCATTTCATAACCTGAGCCCCGAACCCAAATCTCTTTCAAAATGGTTTTCCTATTTTCTCCAATCGAATAATATAGGTGGCGACTCAAAACAAAAAAGGATAAAAACACCCTCTTTTTCCTCACAACGCTACAAGAGCATACCAAATATATTAGAAAGCAACATAAAAACATCATTCCAAAGCAAGCCACTCGCATGTCCACATCTAAGTGCCTCCAATCGCTACATATAGATCTGTTTTGCCCCACAACAAGCTTGCCGCCAGCTTAGGGGGAAGCATCATATGCCTTGTCAGTTGTTCCTGAATGACTATTCAAGATATAATTGGCCGGAAACTTTCACTCCTAAAGATGACACTTATGGAGTTGCCACCAAGCTTTTTACATGTCTACTTCAAACTCAAAAGGAAAGTGACATCATCAGTCATAGGAGTTTTCAATAATGGAACGTAATTCAAGGAACAATGTCTCATTGCTTTATCTTTGTGATGATCACGAAATAGATCATAATTTCTCTGCTTGAAAACCTCAACAAAATGGTGCTTGTTGAGAGGAAGAACGAGTAACCTCGACGAGGCCGGCAAAACTTGATGATATCTAAGCAAGGATACCAAAGTACTTTTGGGGCAAGAAGCTATCAATACAAAGCATGCTTCACTCGTAAACGGTCATTGGTCAACAAGTTTTCACAA